>JAWWEQ010006372.1:0-50684 GCA_035583055.1 Torymus tubicola
ACACACGTTACGTCGAGCTATCGCGAAACAACAACCGCAAAAATAAAGACAGATTCACCGCGGTCATAGCTTATATTTTTCTCCCTCACAACGCAACTGACGGACGGATGCACGTGTCTCTTCCCAAATGAAAGTGCGAGCAATTTTCTTTCCACTTTCTGGCGATGCGCGTGCGCTTTCACCGGACGGCGCTCAGATTTATCTGCACGCGTTTGCGCGTATACACATACGTGCGATACGTATACATATATACGTGCACACATGTTGCTTCTATATTACGTAGAAGACCCATAACTCGCTTAATAAGTTTATTGCGCAAGACGGCACGCGAGTGTGCGCAGGCGCGTGGAAGGGAAGCGCATTTGCGCGTTTTCCTTTTCCCGGTTGCTGCTGTTGTCGTTGTTTTTCTTTTTAAGTGTTTTTTTTATCGTTGTTTTCCGGATTGCTTATACCTGAGAAGTCTATTTTTAACGATTGGCAGTTTAAAATTAGAATACGGCGCTCGATTTGCGTAAAGAAAAGTTGCTTGCGGTGCAGTATTATACGTGTGGATATGCACACTTTTGCTCGGGGTTATGGTATTTTAAATGCACATATCGATGTCAAATACCTTTTAACTTTTTATTTCGAATCTCACGTATAAAAATAGAAAATATTTGTATATTTTTCAAATATTTACTACTATAATTGTAATCCTTAAAAGTAACCATAATAATAAGAAAAAATTTCTCTTTAAAAAAAAAAAGAATTAACAACTTTTACGTTACATCATGGTAGCACACCGAAGTAGCTCAGTTATATCCCTTGCATAAAGTTCAGCAACGCTTACCTGCAACAAGCAAAAAGGAGAAAAATAAAATTAGAGCCTCAATCATACATATAAAAATGGCACATTTAATCATTGCAGTTCCCGCGCGCGTACGCGTGGCGCTCGTTAAACTAATAACCGACGCGAAATCACGTAACACCAGCCGATTACACACACACACGCGACGCACGTATATAACTACATACACATATACATATAGCCACCCACTGCTCAACGGGGACAAAGAGTAACATACCGACAAGAGCGCGCATTTCGTTCGCTACTACTACTATTCAACGCTCTCTTCTAGGCGGCGCACAGTGTATGCAGGTCGCGCACTCGAGCCTCACAATTAAGCCCGCGCGCGCGCGCTCGCGAATTAGCAGCCGTTTGCGAAAAAAGGAGGGAAATGAGAGAAAAAGTTGTCGACCCCGCGCACCGCCGTTGTCGTCGTCGTCATCGTCGTTCTCTGACGAAAAAAAAACACGTGCACAGTACATAGTAGACGCGATGTTGTGTTTGACACGACGGCCGCTCGGCCGCGTGGGAGGGCGAAAAAGCAGAGGCGGTATGCGGAGAAGGAGGCTTTGTGTCTTGGTTCTCTCTCTCTCTTTTTTGTTTCCATTGCTTTCGACGTTGCGCCAACGCTGATGTTTGAATTTTTTAGCGTGCGCAGTGCTTTTTGCTAAAACCTGTGTCGTCAAGTACACGCGAATATAATTAGATTTACTTTACTGTAAATAGCTTCGATATTGTCGTTTGGGTATAGTTCGTTAATCGCTGCGTTGTTATAAATTTTTGCTGTTATATATTGTTTGCATAGCTTTCTAAACTGACAAGAACGTTTCGCGAAAGGTTTAATTTTAAAACAAATAATAGCGCGAGTATAAGTACTCGTTTAAGAGACCTCGAGAGACTTCAAAGCAGCAGTGAAAAAGAAAGAGAGAGAGATGATAAATCTTTACGACTTCCATTTGAGGAGAACGATATTGCAATTGCCATTTAGAAGTATTATTGCGCTACCACTAGCTTATACTCTCTGACTCTATCCTAAAAATTTTACCTCCCGGCTACGCGTAACTAATAATAATAACAACGTCTGCAAAAATTCACCCAAGTTTTCTCCTCTAACATTCAAACTGCAACGTACATATATATAGACACGTTTTAGCCGCGAACTGGTATATAGCACAGCCTGGCATTAGATTCGCCACACGGGAATTACGATATCGAGAATCGTTTTCGGCATTGCACAACTCGAAAGTAAACCGCGACAATAAACTCTCGAACCCTGCTATATATACCGCGTGTTGTATACGCCCAGCCTACCGCGACAAAAAAAGAAACTCTTCGAAATTCTACAACAACCATATACGCGTGTATTATTTTGGCAATACAAAGTGCATATATATATATACATACACACACACGTGTAACACAGCGTGTGCAATATACGGGTTATGACACGGGGCGGAACATACACGTGCGCGCGTGTATATATACAAAAAGCTGACGAACGAGCATAATTCACGTTGAAATTGAAAGCCAGTGGCAGCGCGGGGCGCGAGTACAGTGCGCGCAGAATCTCGAGATTATCGCAATGGCTCGTAAAATTCAAACGGCGTTTCACTTTTAAAGCCGTAAAACTCTGCCTGTGCGCGAGTCGACGCGCAAGTCCGCCTCTTCCTTTTTTTTTCTCTCTCTCTCTCTACTACTACCCCCTCTCTCCTCCTCCTCTCTTTCGGTACAAACGAGCGCAAAAGGTGTTATTTCGCGTCAGCAATCTCGAGCAAGCGAGCGAGAGTGAGCGACTTCTAACACCTGGCCGCCCCATCGATTGACCGGTTGACACACGCACGCGAACGGCATATATATAGTGTTTTTTTTTTATTTCCTTCTACTAGCGATAATAGACGCGTGTGTGTATGTGAACTCGAGTATTTTACTTTTATGTTTCGTCGCCGGGTAGGAAGTGCGTGGAGTAAAAGTCGCGAGAGTTTTAAATTTTTTAAAAGCTTCTTTGTTGATTGAATTGAAAATATAATTGGTTATACCTGAGACTTTTAAAGTGATATTAAATATTGAATGTTGTTAGAAAATTATATTGTCTTGTAATATTAGCTTTAATGGAGCTTGAATAAATATAGTAATTTTAATGTTTATGTTATTAAAGTATATTGATTTCAAATGTTTTATACTACAATTAAATGTGTCTATCGCGTAAAGTTTGAAGAAAGGAAAAATACGCGAATAATTTCATTTTCGCATTTCAGCACAAGTTTTAATCTGAGGAGGTGGAAAAAAAGTTGGCGTGTGCTCCTCGTTATTCCGCAAAAAAGAAGAAGAAAAAAATATGGAGTAGTACGCTAAACAAGTAACTTGACGCTTTGTTCTTTAAATGTCTTTGACATTGTTACAGCCTGACAGATTTGGCATACTTTGAGCGGACGTTATACACATTATACCGTTTTAGAATGAGAAATAAATGGGGGTTTTGTTTTAATGTTCAGTGACTCTATGGTACGATAAAACATTTCTACATTGTAAGAAACAGTAATGTAATTTAATCATCAATATACGCGTACAATTAGGACAAAATTACAATTCGCACATTCCAGCAATATAATACGTTCGACGACGACGCATGAATTGGGTAATTGAATTTCTCGAAACGAATAACGACGCGATAGTGGAGTGAAATAATTAGAGCTGCCATAATCTAACCTGTTTATAGCCCGATAATTTAATAAATTTAAGCGCGACAATTCTATGCTTGCCGCGGCCGGCGAGAGCAGCACAAAACGCATATATAATTTTCTGATAATGCGAAATGCGCGGGACAACACACGGCGCGCCATTGTTACATATTGATCACCACCTCCTCGCGTACGGATTTATACAGAGAATATTCCTCGCATTGGGAGAAATGGAAGCTTGTGTATTTACCATTAATTACAATGTTGTTATTGTTTAATATACAGTGGAGTGTTACATCATTTTATACTGAATAAATAGAAGCGTGTACATGTCCGACGAAAAACTGAAGCGTATAAAATACTTATATTATTTACCTCGATTTCAAATAAAAACACTTTGTTTCGTGTTATGAATAATTGTATGCTTACTGCTGACAAACAATAATCCACCTTTATCATTTATTTCCAATAAAATTCAGTTGCAACATTACATTTCAATTATAATTCATCGTTTCTCTTGTTCACGTTAAACCAACAAATATATTTCCATTGAATCCAATAGTAAAGTAGCATTCGAACAACAACATCGTTTTTGCTCCAATTTATAAGGTATTACGATCATAGAACCTCCACTAATTGAATCCTAAGCGTTTATTAATATGAATTCAAGAATATTGTTCTCTCTCTCTCTGTCTCTCTCTCTCGCGTGCACGTGTAATCGTTAAAGATTTAGAAGCTCGTTACGCGGCCGCTACCCGCTACCACAGCTGCGCTTAATACCGGCAAAGTAGACCGCGCGCAAGCTTTCACGGTCGGTAAAGTACAACTACGTTGCGAAGCGTATATGTATATATATGTAGGAGTATAGCTCACACCAGCGTAACTGAACCCCTCGTGTAATCCTCCACTCGTTCGGGTTTAACACATAATCAACCTCGGCGCGATTCTTTCGCGCTTAGCATAGACGACGAGAGAGCTTTTTTGGCTTCGCGCGAAAAGAGAGGGAGAGAGAGAGGCTGAGAGATCGACGTCTGCACATTGCTGCAATTGCGCGCTTTAATTTCCGTCGAGGGTTGTTTTGTAATCTGTTTGTAGAGATGCTTGGATGGAAAAGGGAGAGAGAGAGAGAGAGAGAGAGAAAGAGAGATGGGAAAGCCGATGAAAGCCGCATTTAATGAAGATAACGAGGCCGCGGATGGGTATAATACTTGAGGTATCGTTCTTATATTTCTTCTCTCGTTTCTTATATAGGTATACTGTTCTTTTTTCGTTTAGTTTTACTGCCTGCCATATCGGGAGCTTTAATAAAAGCTAATGAAAGCAAATATTTACTTATTTAAATAGAGAAGGAGGAGGAGGAGGAGGAGGAGGAGGAGGAGAAGCGAAGAGTCTGTTTACCTCCATTACCTAATGGACTTTTATCATCGTCCTAAGTACGCTGGTATACAATCGATATATAGTTTCCATTGAATGCATAAAGCGACGAATGACGAACAATATCCACGGGGAAATCTAATATCGATAACAGTCGCATGCCGAAATAGTCTAGCCTAAGAGGATTACTCGAAATATTGATATACATATACGTATATATAAATTATCAACTACATCGTCGACGTGCGCGCATACACACACGCAAAGACACCCGTAAGCGCGCGTATCAATTGGATGTGTATACGATGCCAGGTATAAATGGTACAATAATCCCCAGGCGACGAACGACGAGCGATCCACACACAACGATGAACTGTTCAAATTCAAAATCAAGCTTCGAATCTCTCTGTATATATACCGATATACCAAGCTGTACTCATAGTTCTCGCGGTACTTTCTATATATTCGTTCCTCTACTCGCATGATAGAGATAGAGATTCTACTACGAGTCTCCGGCGAGGAATACTACGTGTGTGTGTGTACCTTTACACGCAGCACTTATCGTACGTACAGTCGTTACGGGGGCGATTCTCTCTCTGGCAGGTGAGTAGTACCGCAGGTATACGAGGGATCGATATATACCGGTGCGAGGGGAGTCATGCGCAGGTCGATTAAGCAGTCGACGTCGTCGTCGCGCTACTACTGTGAGGTTCCGGCGACGATCGCGTGTAGCGCCCATCCTTGCATGAGCGGAGGTTCCCAGCGCCTGTTTCCCGTTAAGCCCGATTACCGTAGAGAAGGAGAGAGAGAGAGAGAGAGAGAGAGAGAGAGAGAGAGAGAGAAAGACGATGAGTGAGCTTTTGCACGTGTATGTCTGTATGTGCGTGTGAGTATAAGGGAAGAAATCGATGTATGCGCCAAGTCAAGTGTGTGATTGCCTCGAGGTTCGATCTCACGAGAGAGATTTAATGTGTTGATATTAATTAGTGCAGATACGAGAGAATGTTTGAATTCTTCCAGAGTATGTGTGTGCATAGAGATACGCAATGTCTCCCTGCGGTGTGTTTGCACTTCCCGTATACATGTATATATATGTATGTGCTTGACGCGCACGTGTGCGAACACGCAAGAGAGAAAACACTAACGGATCAGTCCAGCCCGAGTGCTGTTGGCTAACGCCAGAACGAACCATAGCTATAATTCCGCAGAGAGACTAGTTATATAGGAACACTCTCTGTGTGTGTGTATGTGTGTGTGTGTCTACGTGTGAGTGGATGCGTGTCTCCGAAGGGCAAACGAGATAGATTGATGGATCGACGTGTCCGGAGAGAGGTAAAGAGAGAGGGAGAGAGAGAGAGAACGAGGGAGAAAGAGAGACGAAGATCGAGGACACGAAAGAGGCAAGAGCAAACTGGGTGAAGTGGTGCGGCCAGGATGCGGGAGAAAATTAAAAATATATAGGGATGAGAGAGAGAGGGTGGATTTTCACCCCTGCCCCTTTTAATGTAACGAGGTTAAGCAGACCCGGGTCAACTTTGACCTCGTATTTTCGCCCAGAGTTGTATATCTTGTACGTGCCGCTCTGCTTGAGAAAATGTTTTTCAAAAACGTGACACAAGCTGCGGAGTTTTCGAAAAGCGTGGAAGCGAGTGGATATTTTTGATGAACAAGGATGCCAGGGGGTTTTGAAAAATGAAGGATGGGTGTTTGCGAATAGGTATATGGGTCGTCAAAGTGCGAAAGCAAATAGGTAATCAAGTACTTTGTGTTTCGGTGTAGTAGTATATATATGATGTGCTGCAGTAGCGAAATCTTGATGAAACTATGTAAATTTGAAAAACGAGGAAAGCACAGTATATATTTGAATATTGAATAATACTTCGTCAAGGTAACATAATATTTATTTTAAATTAAAATGTAAGAGTTATTCATACACAGAGGAGAGGTAGAATTTCGAAGCAGCAGGTTAGTGGATGATTTTACGTATTTAACTAACTTCATCCATTAATTTAGTTAGCTCGCATATCTGCGGAATTACCGTTATTAAACTCGAGAGTTGAGCTATTGATTTGCAGTTAATTACCCAGTTCCACTTTTGAAGTGATACAGGCGAACCGCCACCATTTGAAGATGCTTTATCTGACGAAATTATTTAACTTGTTCGTTACTTTCAAGATAACCTCGAAATTATGTTAATTCTTTAACTAATTGTGTTTGATAAGCGAAAGACGAAAAGAGTAATTAGGAAAACTTTATATTAGATATACATTTCGAGATTATTCACTAGTATTATAGTATTCAGTAACATGATGTTTAAAAGTTTGAAGCTGTTTGAACATTGACTTTTAAGGGTAATTCAAGTTGCGCACTAGTCAGATGATCTACTTTGAAAAACTAAATAATTTGCAAATTAAATTTTAGTCGTATTCATAAAAATTACATAAATAAACTTATTAAAAATTATCAACATACGAGCGTATAAATGAAATTTTATTAATTTTTTTAAAGTAAAAGTTTATGAAAAAAGGTCTCGCTTATTTAAATTAATGAATATTTTCCCATTTAAAAAAACAATTTCAATTTTAAATGTCGTTAATTTGAATTAACACATAAAATGGGGTAGCGAACGTCGGTTTCATAGAAATCTGAAGTTTCTAAGTACTGGGGTTTTAATTTTTAATGCTGCTTTAATTTTAATATTTGCAAGGTACTTTTTTTAGACTACTTCAACTATATTTTTCATTAAAAAAAATATTGGTATTGTCAAACGAAAAAGGAATGTAATGAAAAAATAAACAGAGCAGAAAATAACAACACACTGCTCAGTACTGATTCATGTATATGGAAGGGTCGATAATGCGAAAAGGGTTTAATTAGTGAAAGAAAACATTGATGAAGAAAAACGAAATATAAATAATTACAGTTCCACTTGAAATTTATTTTACATTAACTTTCTGTTTATCTTCAATCCAATTAAATTCAACGTATGTCTCATATACAATGGAACAACAGCGCTTACTCGGAATTTTTTTTAATTTACATTCCATATCATTCAACGTTAAAGTTAGAATTCCTTTTATATAACCTTCATTGTTTTTCTAAAAACTTTTTTCATTTGAATACTAATAACGTCGAACAATACACACTGCCTCATTTATAATTAATAAATTTTACAATCAAATTTTCCATTATCTTTGATCTTTTATATCCATTTCATTTTCAAAGGTACTTGCCAGTCCGAGGTCCTAAAAAAATCAATTACCCAAACAGAATACCCAATCAATGCCAAACCTCATTTGCCGTGAATTTTTTTTTGCGCTTTTACGCTTGAAAAAGTCGCACAACCGCGAGGTAGAAAGGACGAGAAAAAGTTGCGAGCTCACTCGGGAATCAGCGTGCACATCTGTATATACGTGTAGGTGAATATATATGTATATATGGGAAGGTACCACTCACGACCCTGGCGCTCGCCGTGTCAAGGTGAAATTCAGGTGAATCCTAGCTGCTGCTCCCTGTGGTTCAGCAACTGTGCGCTTTGAACGCGCACACGTCAAAAGTTAAATTTCATCTGGTCTGCGTGGCGCTCGCGCTCATATTTGCCTTCCTTTTGTGTGTTGCGGTGTTTCGCGAATGGTCGTAACAGTTTGTTTTCAAGTCTAAGATTTTTTTTAATTAGATATAGCGTCGTACGACAACGAGAAAAATATCAGTGTGGGACGTAATGCGGAATTTTGTCATAGTGTGTGACTTATACTCGAAAATATATTCTGATTCTACAATAGCGTTAAATAGATAGATCAACAATTTAAAAGATATTCAAAATAATTGACCCAGTTTGCGTATGGTATCTGACAATCAGTTCGTATTTTAGCGCGCAATTTATTTTATTCATCCAATAACGAGATTTATGCGTTCACGCAAATCCATCTAGCAGTCGCGATATCAATTATTCCTTCTCTCTTGAGCCTCAATCTTTCCATCAGCCGTCATCAATTATCAGCTGCAAAACCTCTTTGTTTTACAAGCCGCTGCACAGTATATAGCCTACGGAGAGACAGACGAAGAAAATGCCAACGATACACGCTAATCCACTCGATGGAGATAAATAACCAATGGCAGCCTGCGAAATTGCCTCATTCGGCGGAGTATGTGTGTGTGTGTGTGTGTATAAAGTATCTGCGTGCACGCGCGGTTCCTTTCACGCCGATTGTCGCGCGCGCGTGCTCACTGCTGCTACTACTATATAAAACGTTTCCCAATCGCGCGGGGAAAAATGTAGACGCGGAACAATTCGCGGCGTGGTTGACCTGAAAACCCAAAGAAAACACGCGCCGGAATGTAGGGTGAATGTCTCAACGCGACGACGACTATACGACGGCCATTATGCGCCTCGTTTAGCCATAGTGTGATAGGTTAAGTTTTAGGCTCGTTATCGCTTGGCTTGAGGATTGCAGGTATTGTGCGGTTTTACGATTGCACTTGCAGTTATAGCCGAAAAAGATTTTGGCTCAACTCGCGCGCGAGTTGTATTTCCCGTTTAATATAGGCTAGAAATGCTCGGCCTTTTCCTTTTCCAGTAGCAGGAGAGTGAGAGAGAGTATCAGCAGCGCGTTTGACCTAATTCTTTTGTAACTTTGTAATCCGAAAGAAAATTAAAAGCTATAAATAGGAATTAAAACGTTTAATCAGGATATTGCAATCTGCAGCGCATAACGAAGCAGCTTCATCCTCCCCCGCTCTCAAGCGCGCTATTTTTTTCTCCGTTTATAAGTATTTTCTTGCATTCGCCGAGGGCGCATTTAACTATTTCACCCGGTATTTTCATTAAACTCAACGACGCGTCTATTTATAAACTTCTAACTTAATACCGGGGGAAAATCAAACGGACGACAGTGCGCGCGCGCGCTATCAGTACTGGCGGCGCTTATTCGTACCCCGCCTACCACCTGTGTGCGCGCGCCCACGTTTTGTTGAAACGGATTAAAATGATATGCCAGTTGCGAGGTTTAGCAGTAAAAGGCGGGGATTATAGCGCGCCATGAGGATGCACATATATATAGATGGTTGAAAAACATAAGACAAGCGCCACGCGCGCGGTGGTGGCGAAATTGCGGGGTATAAACTTAAATTAAAAAGCACCGGTGGTAGCAGCAGCAGCAGCACGCGTGTAGATAAAAGCCGGGAGATGATTGTGCCGTTGATTTTCGAGTGGCCGGTCTTGGTTTATGCGGGAAAGTGCCTGGGTTAAATTACATTAGGTTTAACGCTCTTTTCCGGATTTCTAAGCTTAAAGTTTAAAATGAAAAGTTTTTATTGTTCATGCATTTGTGGGGTGTAAGTTTTGCTTAAAATTTTTAAATGTGAATAAATGCGGCTGCGGTATGCAATTATTTATTTTATTTTCATTCGTCGCAAAAATTGAAACAAATAGATTGAAAATATGGCATAAAATACTATTATTAAACGAATTTATAAGCATAATGTTTAGTGACATAGGATTCGTAATTTTCTTCAAATAGAATTTTTAGATAAAAAATCTTTTAGGTTTTGTTCTGCGTAACTGAGACATAAGTTTTAACTATTATTGTATTTATAATTTTATAAAATATTCATATTATTGTGTTCTTTCATTCTACTTTTAGGTAGTAGGAAGGTTATGGTAAGTAAAAAAACAAACTTCTAAAATAAACTTAATCACTCGTTGTATTAGAAACTCGAAGTACACTTGTTTACAATCAACATTATAATAAGAAGGAAAAACGCATTTACCTTTCAAATATTGATATGTGATTATTGACTTAAAACTCACTAGTGAAGTACTTTTCTTAGTTGACTCTATATAATTTTCAATTCACACAAAATGAATCAATAGTCATTTTTACTTAGCTAAACTTCATTTCTCAATAGGTCAGTATTACTTACGAATAATTGGTCCACTTAATGTATAGAAACACAGTTCGTTACTTGAAATACAAAAGTATTTGATTTACGAAGTATTGATTTTTCAATCGTGAAGTAATATAACACCTCATCTTTAATCTTAAATAGAAACACTTTATATTCGTTGTTTAAAAGAAAATAAATACTATTATAAAATATATGTTTTTATAACACTATCGGAGGTTTGCGCCTATAATGAGCGCAAGTGGTCCCGCGTATTTTAAACTTTAATCTCACATGAGTGTATAAACAAATGACGCGTAGTAGGCTACATTTAAAAAAAAAATTTATCAATCAGCATGAATAAGAGCGTTACTTTCAATTTGAGATTTATAGCGTTGGTTCTTTTATAAATAAGTAGTTTTAAAAACGACGATATACTTATGTAAAAACAATGTGACGCCATACTAATGAATAGTAACCTGTTTATTAATTAATATTTTTACCCGAAAATATTTACGGATTCAATCATTGTATATCTTTAACTGTATATAGGAAATCAATTAAAAACCTGTCTAACTAAAATCTCGAATGGTCTTAATAATACGTATTGTAAATTGTAAATATATTTATAATAAGTTTTGTAAATATATATCTATAATTAGTTATTGCAGATTAGTTGACTCTGTAATTATTTGATTTGCAGCTTCAAATATATTATCGATAGAAATAATGTCCATGGATGCGAGAGCTTCATCAAGGGAATCAAACTTGATATTCGCATCAGGATTGAGAATTGGGTCCATATCAACCATTAAATCGAGAGGTTCAAGAGTTTCTGATGTAGATGCATTATCGTCTAGGTTATCTAATACTTTGTATTTCTTTGTAGACAAAAGCTCAGTGAGTCCTGGATTTGTTATGAATATTATACAACTTTTTGTGTGTGTCTTCATATTATCCATCCGATTGAATGCTTTTTTGCAACCAGGACATGCAAACCTACAAAAGTAATGACATACGTTTGGTATTACATTTAAACTAAACCTTATTTTTAAAGGTACAATTTAAACCTTTTTTTATCGTGTACAGCCATATGCGTAGAAATATGAGTCCTCTGAGTAAATGCTTTGTCACAAATGTGGCATTTATATTTTCGTATTCCTTGATGTTTAAGAATATGATCTTGTAACATGGCGTTACTCTTGTAAACGTTTGGACATATAGGACATTGGTGTTTGCCTTCAGAATGCACATGCTACGTGGTACAAGACAATACATGTAAACCGGTATCTAAACCACCTTGATTCAATATTTAATCGATATTAAAATTTTACCGATACTTACTTGTATGTGATTGTGTACTGCTCTTCGGGTCACGAACTTTTTATCGCAAAAATGACAGGTATATTGCTCTGAATGAATCTTGATGTGATGTCTTTCAAGGGCTCTTTCAGATGATAACGGAGCTTGACAAATGTCACACTTGATAGCATTAGATTCTTCGTGAGTATTTCTATGAGCCCTCATAGTTTTTGCCGAAAAAAATCCTTTGTTACATATATCGCATAGGATATCCTATTGAATAATAAATCTTTAGTAATTCGCAAATATTTTATGAGTCACGGCTAACAAGTTGGTATGACCTGTAAATTGATATTTACAGGTCTTTCTTAAAATCGACGTGGGAATAGATTTACCGATCCGTTCTCTGGGATAATTGCTCATTAAATAATTTAGTCAATGCTCGTCAATATTTTATTGAGCCTCATAGATATTCTAGCGGAGGAGTTTAGGTGATCGACCGCCTTGGCTAACCTTGACTCAATTGTGCGAAACAGAATAAGAGGCGTGCTGGTGATAGTCATGATGGTACAGTACCTTTTCAGGTTTATGCTTGGTCATGTGCGAGATCAGCATAGGCTTGGTCAGGCACGCGAAGCCACAATTGTCGCAGTGGTAACGTTTGGCATTCGTATGCCTGACCATATGGTCCTTCAGCAAACTCGCTGTCATGTATTTTTTATCACATTGATCGCATTTAAAAAGCAAAAGCCGCAGGTGGAATTTGCGCACGTGAATACGGATGCTCGTTACGGTTAGGGTTTTGAAGTCGCAGGCGCGACAGACGTATGGCAGCATATTATAGTGGCGCCACACGTGGACCTGAAACAGGCAACGACCAAGATTACTCGGAAAATACTTTCAGCCCGTTGAAAATCAATTAATCAACTAACTTGACATTTATCCAATCTAGCGTAGGTCTGTTGGCAAAGTTCGCAACGGTACTTTCGGTGATCATTGAAGATGCTCTTTTCGACTTTCTTTTTGTCAACCATGCTCATATCTAGATAATAATAGGATTCAATTTGCTTTTTCTGCTTTTTGGTCATAAGTTGAGATGCTCTTGTTGTTAATATCTTCGTTGCTACACGTCCAGGTCTTGCTTTCTCTGATGTCGTTTCTGATGTTGATGCATCACCACACTCGGTATCTGTTGTTACAGTAGATTCACTTTTTTTCCCGTTTCCACCTTTTTTCCTACACCATCCATGGCCTTGGATTTTCTTGGTTTTCCGTACGTACTTCTTTTTTTTCTTCTTTTTTGATTTTGTTTGCGTTGTTTGCGTATTTTCCGTTAATTCTTCACTTGCGCTCTCCATGTTTATTCATTAAGCTTAGATTCGGATGCCTGTTTTTATTTAATAAATTATTTGGTTTAAGTTTATATACATTTCGCAACCCCAAGAAAAAATTATAAAACTATTAACTAATCTTATCACAACTATAATACCACATGTTATTGTTGATATGTTTAATTGACAGTAATCATTTATTATGGTACGACAATGTGTTTGACTTATGATACTTTTGAATATTTCGTTAAGTAGTATAAATAATGTAAAATTGAATGTTGGCTGAGACTAATAAAAATCATACGTCTTTTATCGGGACGCATTTGAAAAGGCTAAATTTTTTACTTTCAGCATTAACGTTGTAATAATAAGAATTTAAGGGTGCTAAAACGCAGGGCTAAAATATAAAATCGATGTTCCCTTTCGGAAGTGAACTTTCAAGAAGGACAGCGGCTTATAATATCACGAGTGAATGTGATAAAGAAGCCCGTAAAAACTACCTAAGCTGTGGTCGATAAAACGAAACGATATCCAAGCTAAAGAGAGCGAGAAAGAGAGGAGAGGGGCGAATGAGAGAGAGAGAGAACAAGAGAGTACAAGCAGATGTTATTAATAAAGAGGGGGAAAACATAAAATGGCGCCCGCCTGCTTAAAAGGGATTTTATATTGTTGAGTTTGAAAATATAAAAAAATAATATTCTATTTTAATTTAAAAAAAAAAAAAAAAAAAAAAAAATATTGAAATGTACATATAATTTTTTATGCTATTATTAAAAGGATTAGATAGTTGCTTCTTAAATTCTGTATGTATGTAATATAAAGGATTTTTGTCTTTAAAATAGTTTGATAGATGATTTAGAGAATTGAAGATTTTTTTTATTAATTTAGATATCGTAGATGTTGCAAAATTCGCAATTAAAAAGTTCTTCAATTCGTTAAGCTTGTACTTACATGAAATCATGTCTTACACATTCATTTGAAGTATACTGATTCGATTCTTTTAAAAATCTATAATTTAAAATAATAATAATAATAATAACATTTTAGATTTACACATGAAATTTAGGGATTAGATTCAAATAAAATAAACAAAAAATTATTTTAAATTTCAACCTACTTCTTTTAATATATATAAATGTGTACTTTCATTGAGAGTAATAGTGTGGCAACTGGAATATTTAAAAATCTCTTATCGGTGCGAAAATTGAAAGGTACATTCTTTGATTTGTATGGATTTCGACAGAATATATTTGAAACAGTCGACAATTAAAAGTAGCCTTTTTGCAGTAAAGAAATCAATTTCAATCTTTATTTTTTTAAATAAAAAAATGTTAGTTTTCTGAAAATTAACTAATTCTCTAAAGCATAAATTATTATCATCTAACATACACATTTAAAAACTACGTGAAGCTTTCCATTATAAATACCTTGTATAATGGAAGAATCCCCAACACAATATCTCCTGACATACATAGACCAATGTTCTTATCGTATTAGAGGAAACTCTCGGAACTCTTGCACTGAGGAAATGAGAAAAATTCAAAGAAACGAAAATTGCGTGAATTCTATATTCCGTTCACGCTCCGCTTGATAAAAGCGGTAGACACAATAACAATGGATTACATAGCTACGAGATCAAGGGGCACGCATAGAGCCGGGCTACTTGCTCTTAGAAACATAGACGTAGAATTTATGGTCGACGATCTTTTCGGCATAAGCCGGAAGCTCACGACGTCTCTGAATGAGCGTGTACACTCGCGATTCGGTTTCTCTCTTGCTCTCTTCCCCTCCTCTCTCTCTCTCTCTCTCCTTTTGATAAGCCTCTGCGCTTCCTCCTTTTTTCGCTCTCGAGTATAGCGAGAGCTCGAGGCTTTTTATTGCCAGCGTATATAGGTTGGGAGTATATACATCTGGCGTACGCGCGAAACATTTGGCGGTCGTAAAATTTTCGGGCTTTTTCTTTTTCTACAACGGAGGAAGAAAGAGAGGAGAAAAGAGAGCAAGCAAGAAAGACTGGGGTTCTAAATCGTATTATGCGCGAGCGATTTGTACATTTTTAAAGCTTCACTTAGAAGTAACGTTAAAATAATATTAAATAAGTAAAATATAGAAACAATGTCTCTGGTAGAAATGTTTTCTCTAAGAAAATTGTACAATGGATAGAGAAAATAGTTAAATCTCAATATTATTATTTAAAGTTTACTTACAGACTTGATTTTACACATGAACGAATTTATTTGTAGCTGACAGTATAGAAAACTTAAACGATAAACAGACAGAAAAATGCACTGGTTTTGTAGATACTAACCAAAATTCATATTTTTTTTCTTGATTATGACTCAGTCTTTATCATAACCACAAGTCTTCCGTTAGCCATTTCCTAATTAAAATAATTGATCAACTTTAATTCGTTTTTGTCCATTTCCACTAAAACAAGTTATCTTTTGTATGTATATTACACAACTAAATAAAAATAACATACTCAATTTACGTTTTTCGCGAGACTACAATTTTCAAAACAATAATCAACAAGCAGAGCAGGGTGCGAAAGAGCTCGAGACCCCTTTTGTTGTATTGTCGCGACATTCGCAGCCGCTTGGCTTAGAATGAGTACGGCGAACGTTTTGTTTTTATTCTAATCCACCAATGTTCGGTGCGAAAAGAACTAACCACCGATTCACAAAGAGGAAAAGTCGTGGAAAATCACAAAAGTGGTAAAAAAAGAAGTTAGACTGTTGCAAAAAGAACCGAAAAAGAGAGAACGAACTGATTAGAGACTACTTTTTCATTGTGCAACGTAGCGCGAGTGTGCACACGCACAAGACGTTGGCGCACGCGTTGACGTGAAAAGGCTTTTTGTTAAGTTCAGCTGGAAGTCGACCTTGAAAGTCTTGAAATAGAGAGATAAATACCGAGAGGGACGAGTGCGTTGGCGAAAGAAGAGAAAGAACGAGAGACAAGGAGGGAGAGTGAGAGAGAGAGAGAGAGAACGCTTCGAGGGGATCAACGTGGCTGGGAATAAAGGGGCAGTTTTTTTGTTGATACTTTGATTAAGGAATAATTCCACGGAGCCTCTACTCTAGAGAAGTGTGTTAATGAGTCTCCCTTTTTTCCTCCCATCTCATCGTTGCCAGGGTAGCACGCGAGTCGAGAGGAAAAATGCGATGAAAACCGTTGGCAATTTTCTTACTAAATGAGATATTTTTAGGATAACGTTTTATTTTTCAGTTTGCTTTAACAGCTTCGTTAAAAATAGACGTAGTTTTAAAAGCTGCTTCAAAATACAATAGTTCAAATTTAACGATATAAAGCCTTTTCTAAATATACAGCGCCTTTTTGGACGCTGAATTGCAGTAACTAACGAAGATAAATTTTTAACGTTGTTAAGAAGTAGTAGTAGCAGCAGCTTTTAAAAGGTTTCTATTGTTTTCCCCTTGAAACTCTGTTCTGAAATATTGAATTCTGTCGTTTTTCCAAAAGACCGAGGTTTGCTAAAAGTAATCAAGAGAGAACGAGAGAGAGCAGAATATCCTCAGAAATCAGTTAGTTATTGCAGAAGCCCAACATGTATGTATAGCACAGAAATGAAAAACTTCTTTAGCTTTCGGATATCCTAGAAAACCCGTATTAATCAACCTTCGAGAAACAAAGTTGCTTACTGCCACTCGGATCGATCGAGATCTCTCAAGGGACTAAAAATAACAATGCCCGAAGGACTCCGCCCCGTATAGTTACGCAGCAGTACTTCCAGTCCCTGCAGCCATAACATTAGATGCGAAAGTCGGTTACGCGTAAAACTCTCGGCGCGTGCGAATTGAGAGCAGCAGCAACAGCGTTGGATCACCCGCGCCGAGATTGTCAATTAGTTCACGGAACGAAGTATAATCAGTATGCGCCTGATGAGAGCGCGTGCTTACGAATTTTGTGTGCAGTGCCAAAACAACGCCAACCAACAAGCAACACACCGCCGCGCCGGAAGCCGCGACGACGACTAGCTACGACTACGACGACGTCGCCCACAGTATGCTGGCAGATATATATATATAAGCGGGGGAGACATGGCGCGCACGCGCGGACTGCTGTACAATGCAGCGCGCAAGCGTGTGGAATCTTTCTTTTCTTCTCTTTATTCTTCTTTTCTTTTTTTTTGTCGCGAGGTTTTTGTGGCGCGATGAGGGTGTGCAAAGAAGGTAAGAGCGAAAGAGTACTTGAGTTGAAGACTGTAACGGACGAGAGTTTTACTTGGAAATAGCATTTTTTTTTTCAAACGGTTTAGGTTTATATATACGTATTTATTGCTAGTTAAGGGAAATTTTAATTTAAGACTATAGGCAGGGTTTTATGTGGTTATGGGAGAATATAGGAGAAGAGAACTTTTATCCGTCGATATCGGAGTAAATTAATGTGTTGCACTATATAAAATCATATAAGCAAGTTACAGCAGCAACGTAAGTAAAATCCTTTCAGGTATATGTCAAGAGCCCAGAGAGAAAAATGAAACAGAGAAAGTGCACGAGACTATACGGAGCGCGAGGAAAAGAGGGAAAATGTTATCGGGCAAAGTAGCTGTCGATTGATTTATAAGCCTCGGCTATTGGCAGAAAAGTTCCGCAACATTAAAACGCGGCGAAGTTTCAAATTCGCTTAGAGCGAAATCGACGTATAGGATAAGCGCGCAGCAATAAAATTACTAAATTAAATGCGCTCGGAAGTTAACAAGCGAATGCGATTACGCGAGTTCGCATTCGCGGGAGGAAAAAAAAGAAGTTATATCTTGGAAGAAAATATACCGCGACCACGTCATCGCTGTGATAAGTGGTCCTCGCGATAAGTGGACTCAACGTCACCACGGTTGATATCGAAAAAATATTGGAAAAAATTTCTCGTCGTTGCACACCAACCACCACCACCAACACCACACTACCACCAACGTCGACACGAATTTCCTCTCCAGCGATTTTTTATATTTATTAGGACAGAACTAGGACAGGGAAAGAGAGAGAGAGAGAGAGAGAGAGAGAGTGAGAGAGAGAGAGAAAGAGAGTGGAAACCGAATTTCAGTCTCTCGTATACGCGTGGAGTCTTGAAATGTCGACTTCAGTGCGAGATAAAAAGACCGAAGAGAGAGAGAGAGAGGGATAGAATAGGAATCGAGGACGACCAAAGAAGCAAAAGAGGAGGCGCGAACGGCGAATTTTACAATGACGAGCCCCGGGCCTCGAAAGCTAATCATCGTCTTGCTCAATGTATATGTATACATGGAGAGAGGCGAACCCCGGGCAGTCGTTGGGTAACGTTTGCGAATGGAGATCTACTCTCTTGCCCCGAGCAACGTGCGGAATGTAACGCAAAACCTAAAGAGCCAGCGTAATTCGACGAGACAAATCTCCTTTTTCGCGAGAAACTTTGACGTAGGTCGACGCCGATCGAGGGATCATAATTCGTTTTGATTAATGTGAAGCCTGTACCCGACAACATAAAAAATAAAAAGTTACGATGATTCAACGCCACAACGCTTCGAAACAACTGAATTGATTTTGTTTTTTTTTTTACAAAAATAAATAAAACAAATAATACATCCTAATTCTACCAAATAAATTCTAAATCTTATTTTCATTCACCAGTGCTCAACGTATCCGACTAAGTTTCGCAAAAACTGACCATATCAGCAGGACGTCTCTCTCTCTCTGTCTTGAGCGATTGGCACATCCCCAGAGTCTAAACGCATTCTCAATCTTCATTACGTCGAAGCTTGCAGCAACAAGATAATTCGCAACGAGCCCAATACAGGCGCGCACCGTTCTGCGGCTTCGGCAATTAGCTGGGACAAAGGAGAGCCGATAACAATGAGAGAGGCTTGGCGCCCGTCGACCTCCTCACGCGCGCCCGCGCATCTTCGTCGACGCACGCGAAATGCTATTTGTGTGACATCTTGACGAGGTTTGAAACCTGATTCCGTTGATTTTCAAATAATTGATTAGCTTTTTCAGAGGTCTTTTCTAGTTTATTTTGAATGAAATATAACATGCGGAAGTAATGTAAGATGCCTGCAGTATTTATTATTGTTTAAAATATTGTGAAACTATAATTTTTGATACGGTAAATAGAGAAATGTAGTTACGAGCTTAGTTTTTTTATTTATAATTGCGGATAGATGAGTTGTACTTAAGAACCGATTCTAAAGTTTTATCCTTTGATTTGTATTCAAGCCTTATAGATTTATAGTATCAAGAGATCAAAAAGTCAATCGTTATCAATTATTCAATCGAAAGTCGAAATACCTCAAGCGTCTTAAGAAACAATTTTGCATGATCAGGAAGAAAAATCCTTCGTCATGATCGTTTGGAAAACTTCATTTCGTTCCCTTCGTCGTATTCCGCTCAGTCGTCGCGACATCTCCGGTCTTATTTACATTTGTAATTTTCGTTTTACCCCTCATTTTCGACTTATCCCCTTCTCTCTCCGGGGATGAAATCCACCCCCGTCTCCTGTCACGTGGAAGGGGGGAATCCGAAAAATCCGATAAGTCGCCAATCGGCTCCCTATATGTGTATGTGTGTGTATACGTGTAAGTTTGTACGTTAGAAAATCGATGAAGCACTTTATTGGAATCCATTACCTACGTATCTCTTATTCTGCTATTTAATATGTAGAGAAACGAGGAGGGATAAAAAGATGCCTGTCATTTGTTTCGAAAGACGCGCGAGAGCTGAATGTGAATTATTCGACAGCTTAAAGAAACAAATGCTGGATTGAATCTATGTTTAAAATTTAATTTACTTACACTTATATTTGGGAGTTGAATTTTTTGTGTTAATATCTTTGATAATTCATAGGAAAAAGAATCACTACGCAAATATTAATAAAACGTCGATATAGAATCTGAAGCTGCTTGACGATTACTAATTAAAATTTTTACATTTTAGTATACGCAATAGTCAATAGAAAAAAATATAAAATCAAGTTATAAAATAATCAGTTTTTCTGTTCAATTCAAAATGAATTTGAAAATAAAGCTTTACGATCTGCTTGAAAGGTAAGAGGGCTTTTTTCAATTAAAAAAAAATTCGTCAACAGATTATTCCATCTTGCTCATCGACTTATAAATAGTTCATATATATATAAAATTTATAACATAAGTTATTAAAATATTTGAATACCTCCTACGTTATAATTAATGTCGATGATGGGTAGACTGTTTATTTTACATGCCATCAATATTTAAATGCTTGCTAATAGGCCAGTACCATTTCGTTCAATGCTTACAATAAGTTTGCGACGCAGTAAATCCAGTATTGGGAGTAAAGATTCTTACCTGCAACAGAAAAGAAAAATCAATCATTAGTATATTTATAATATCATTATGGACATAATTTTCGTTTGTTTTTAAATACAAGGTACAACAATTAGCCCCTTGATAAAAAAAAAGTTAATCGTGAAATGAGAAAAAAACAATTCATCTCGAACGTAAAATGTGACTTATCAACGACAACGGAGAGCCAATCTTCGACACTATATAATATATCTCCTCGAGTAAAAATGACAGAGCAACATTGTCCCGGTCACGGGTGTCGACCGCATTTAGCCCCAACACTTAGCGATCGTGCTCTCATCCTTGCGTCAGCGACCGCAAAGACAGAGTATAACAACAACTACCAACCCTCCAACCTCAAAACAGCTTAATAATACCAGAGATCCCGTGCGAGATATTTCGCCAAGGCGGTGGTGGCAACGACGCGCTCACGTTTCCCAATAGCTCGATTAGCGACACACGAATCCGAGTGAGCCATAGCGAGCGCGTGCGAGAGAGAGAGAGAGAAAAAGGAAAGCGTGCCAAGGCCAGGGACTCCGACCTTCGAGGTCGAGAATGGCGCGCGCTAGTGCGCAGGCATGAGACATACACACATACGCATGTACGTATTATATACAGTAGTGGTGGTGGTGTACAAGTCGAAGAGGCAGGATTTGAAACGACGCATTGTGCACACACACTCGTGGATTGTGGGCTCGACGATGGCAACGGTTGGTGGTACAGGTTTGTGTGGTGTATGTTGCTTGTACGATTGCGGGCTGTACTCAGAGATGAACGAAGAGTGAACCATACACTGTGATAGGGTACTGAGCAACCAAGTCGGAAATAACTCTATGTGTATGGGGGTGTGGTTGTCGATAAGAAAATTCAATTTTGAGGGTGGGAAGGTGGAAACTGATTTCAAGTGAAGTTGTTAAAAGTATAACGTACGTACGTTTTTGGAATTAATATAGCAAAGTGTTACGTTTTAAAAATACAGGAAGATATGTATACTTGAAGAAGGTATATAACGAGTAATAATCGCACTTCCTATCTTTACTTTCAATGTATAACTTTGAATTGTAAATCATGGAGAAAACAGTAAAGATAATAATCAATGTTGTGAAATTAGAATTCATTTTATATTACCAGGGGAATGACTTTCGTTTTCTCTTCGTTAACTGTATATAAAACGTTTTTGCTCATATATTTATCGATCACTCGGTAATTTTTCTTGAATATGGAAAGAGCTATTTAATCTTCATGAAGCGTACGAGCAAAGTGAGTTTATGTGTACGACCCACGCACATTAAACAACACACACCTATACCGGAGTGTGGCTTAAGAAAAATATCAAGTTTAAAAAGTCTGCTGCCGCTGATGAAAACGTTATACATTTTCAGAAACGTGTAAATCATGCTCTAAAGTTTTTCAAATATGACTTTTACGTTATTTATGCGTGTCTACGTTCACCGCGTGATTACTTTGCAAATTACACCCTTATCTGACGTCTCATATTCGATTATTACCATAAATTTCGAAACTTTTATTCCCCGCTTTCACCCATATATACTGCTATTTTTAATTCTTATTAGAACATATATCATATACACGCGTTTACGTCGAACGACATCTTTAGACATAAATAACTATAAAAGAAAAAAAAAAAACAAAAATCTAAACTTTACTAAATTATACGATGCTCCATTAGAGCTACGCAGGCCAACAGCAATTTTCCGAAAAGAGCACTAAAAAATCACTTGCGTTACTCGCGCGCGCGCACAGCGGTAACTTCGCAACGAGCCGAACTAAACTCGTCTCCACCGCCACGACGGCAGCGCGGGTTTCGCAAAGTTTTACCTTAAAACGCCCTGGCGAAATGGCTCGCGCGCTCTCCTACCTGCCGTCAAATTCGCCTTTACACTTAGACTTACTTTTGCCACAACTTGGCGAGTTTTCTCTTATTCGCGTTCCGGACTGGAGGAGGGAAGGATATTACATTCTACGTCGATGACGTCGATCGAAGCGAAAACCTTGAGGTGGCTTTCGCAATTCGGTAAATTTGAGGATTTACCATTGGCAAAAAATTAATACTTTCAATATTATACACTCAATTTTATGTATATTATTTTCAGTTATATTTATCGTTCGACGAGATCTTTCAACAAAACAATAAAATTTTCCTTTCACCCAGTGCGCACTACTCGGCCAACGACATCATTGCCTTCCCTCGCAGTGTTCCACCATAAGCGCACTCTTCGCGTCACGCTCGTTGCGCCGTCATCGCGTGCTCGTAATCGAGAGCCGGAGAGAGAGAGAGAGCAAGCATACATACACACACACACATGAACCCGGGAGAGTTCTTAATCGAAAGGAGGCGAGCGCACACGGCATTTCCGGTCTCTCTCATAATGCGGCTGCGTACGCGTTGCGGCACTTACGCGTTAGCTTATAATGAAAAATTATACCGACGATGATTTTTGTTTGACGTCGGGATGAGCACCAGATGTTTTCTGGAGGGGTTATGGAAAAAGGATTGCCCTGTTTTTGGAACGCGGATGCGATGTTAAGCAGGTTTTTTTTTCGAGAGTTGTTCGGAGTTTTAGGAAGAGTATGGGAAGAAAAATTTTGTAGTCAAAATTACTATTTTTCATAATCACTGCGGGATAAATATTATTTGTATGATAATAAAATTTGTACATAGCAGTTTTTGTTATAAATTGTAGTATTATGTGCATAAACCACGTTATTATAGTCATTTTTACTCGAAAAAATAACTCGCTGTATAAAAATAAGAATAAATCAAAATGAAATTTTGTGAAATAAATACAATCTCATAATGTAATAATTACATTTAATTGAGTTTAATCAGTCAGATTAAATGTGAAAGAGGAAATTTTTATCCCAATTAATGAGAAAAAATTCTATCGTATTGTACAATATCACGTACTAATGTTTGCGGTTAAAAATGATAATGCCTAAAATCATGTTTAAAACTATCTGTGATTGGAGGCCATTATTGAAAATCAATTTATATTCTTTTTAGACAAATGCGTAAAATAATTGTGTACTGCTTTGGTTTGAATATATTTAAATAAATAAACTTTGACGATAATTATGTACATGCCGAGGTTTGTTATCGAGTTCTAATATCAATTAAGGTACAAGATAATTATTCAATGCTGTTCGATAAATGGAAAAAAAACATTAAACTATCTAATTCAATAAATACATAAATATATAGATTGTACTAAAATTAATTTGATATTGCTCAATAAATACCTCTAATTAGAAATCACAGCATTTCAATTTGCTCGACAATTTTATTGTTGTATGTGGTAACGTTTAGCACTGACCATCCATGTTTTAATGTAAAAAATTCAATCTATTTCAGATCGTGTTGATTAAATTGTTTTTTTATTGATTCATCCCTTGAATTTTTTACATTCTCAGCAGATTCCAGAGTTATACACGTGTACAGAAATATTTGAACACAACGCGATAAAAGCTCCTTTCTCTAATATTAGAAAGTTTTACCATGTGGCCTTCACGAGCGAAAAAATTTCGATTTGCTCGTGTACATTGTGATTGTACCTACGCACGATGTAAAATTCCTCAGAGAACTTGTGCAGTGAAAAAGTAAGAAAAATATTCTGTCCGCTTTATTAGCTCCTCAACGTGTACTTCCACGACAGCGCATCATTCACATCAGTGTATAAGGAAAAATAAATATGTCTTTAGCTTACTGTTTCAAACTTTTTACTGTGCGCAATTATAATTGAATAAATTCTAAATTTTCAGACAAATAGCATTTTTGTTTTTCACGAGTAAAGAATATTTTTGATGAAACAGAAAAATATATCTGAACTTGTTATAATTTACAGTGAAAAAAGAAAATTTGACGCGAAAGTTTATTTTTCTAAAAAAACAAACTGTTACGAGCTACAGCGTACGTACATTTTCATCTCAAAAGTAATTTCAGGAGTTCGTTAGGAAAAAACAAAATGGAACGCAATAATCGGGAATGCGCGGCAAAAGTATTGAAAAGCAAAGGAACAGACGAAAGATAGTCGAGCGCGTGCGCGTATAGTGACGCAAAAGTCCCTCGGCGCCGGAAGTCCTGCGCGCTCATCCATTTCCGTCCGTCGGATTCTGGAGAGTTCGTGAAAAGCGAACGAGAGGGAACGAGAGTAGAGAGAGGAGAGAAATATCCTCTCTCTTTCTCTTGCGCGCGCGCGCGCGACATTTCAGCCTCCTGGCTTCGATGTATTTTCCCGGAAAGTCTTCTTGTTATTATAAGCCCCCTTCCAACTTTTTCCTCCTTCTCATCCTGCGTTGTATACAGTAAGGTATTCCTGACAAACTTTTCTCTATACTACAGCGCGCGAGTTTCCGGAATTCCGTCTGCTATTAATATTCGATTACGCGATTTAGTGACTTGGAGCGTAAATTTACGCAATTCTTCCTGTACTTTATCGGGATGTACAATTTTTATGAGTATGCTTTGATAGAATTATTAATTACGGTAAGCTTTGAAAAGTTATCAGGTTGTTGCAGAGAATGTTTAATTTATCGGTTCGTTGGTTAATGTTTTATGCATAAGCTTATCTTAACATGATCAAGTAATGATAAAGCCAAAATTTTCATACATACTGTGTGTGTAAAGGAAAAAGAGAGAGGCTTACGTATTTCCAGAATATAATGTTAAGTTTTTTTTGCAATTTTTTAATTATTTCGTTAAAACAATGACCTCATGCTATCCTATCACTGGCGCCTTGTCATGGCGTTTCCGCCTACGTGCAATCACCTCTAAACGGCTTTGACAAACAACTTTTTAGCCCTCGTGATGGTTCTCAAATTTTTAAGCACAAAGTTGCTCCCGTTCACCTCGATTTCGCCGACTGCTTTGTATTCAAGGCGATTAGGCAGTATTTGTCAAGATTCAAGATAAATAAATGCGAAAAGTCAGCTGCGTTGATGATTCAACTAGTTTTTAACCGTTTTTCGTTTTGACACATAATTTACCATTCTTGATTAATGGATAACATGCAAAATAAATGAAATCGAACTCGTGAGTTCATAACTGTGCTTTTTGCCAATTTTCATTGTTGGATTTTTGCTCTAATCAAATTGTTTCAGAATGAATTTATAGCACTACGTACATTTATAATAATAGTAAATCGGTCCAAAAATTTTATTAATACTAAAAAGGAAAATTAAACAAGTATGTTATTAAGAAAAAAATATTATTCAAAATAAAAATCCTCGCAAACCATCTAGAAAAATGAAGTCGCATTTCGCAAAATACAACTCCAAATGGGCGTAAAGGGAGAGAAATACATATCTATCGACGGTTATATGTATACGGGAACGACGGAGCATTGTCGTCACAGCACACACGAACTCTTGCAGCGCGCATCAACGTCCTCTTCTCCCTCTCTCGTGATTTCAGTCACGGGCCGCTCGTAAAATCGCGCGCGCGCTCGCGCACATATATTCCCTACACTCGTCACATCCGCGCGTGCGTCGCGCAGCGCCTGCATACCGTCGCCACCGCTGTGGTTATCTTCTCGGAATACCGCTACATATGTGTGTGTGTGTATATGTATGTGGTGCTGCTGCTGCTTTTTTCCCTGCGCTCGTGCTTCTTGTTTTTCGTCAGCGTCGTACGAGCGCGGGTGGATGTGTGTAGATGTATATATATATACCGACAGAGGCTCGAGTTCGCTGTACAAGAAGAGAGAGAGAGAGGGAGAGAGAAAAGAGCGCATGACGACGGTTCTTTCTGCTGCGTCGTTATAAGTGTACATCTGAGTTCTCGAGAAGTTTGGGATGAAACGACCTTTCTAGTGTGGCTGGCTGACGATGAAAGAATAATTGTATTGTGTCGTTGTTAATATACGTGTAAATAAATTTCAAAAATTCGTGGGTTCTTTTTTAATCGGATTCTAATATGAGTGGAGAGTAGGATATTATATTCTGTTTGTTGAAAAAGGAATTTCGGTTATATTTAATACGAAAATAATCAAATTATTCATGGATGAATAAGTGCGAGCGAAGTAGGTCAAATAATACGTAGGTTTTCGCACCAAGAAAATAATCTCTACAGCGACCGTAAGAAGAGAAAATTCCACGATTCAAAGAAAGAAGAGCGAGAGAGACATCTTTACGTCCAAAAATCTTCGAGCGACAAAGGACTCGCTCTTCCGAGTAAACGACATCTTTTGAAATAATAAAAAAAAACTGCGACGTAAGAATTGTCCCGACACCCACGTCGCGTGCACGCATGTGTATACGAGTCTTCTTTCCTCTCTTTCTCTCTCTCTCTCTTTCTCCCCTCCGCCGTCAGTGCACGCGTACGCCAGAGCCAAAGAGAAAGAGAGATGAGCGGCCATCGTCGTGCGTCCGGTCTACCGTCCCATCTTGAAACATTCTGCTCGTGTCGGTAGTAAGTAAGGTTGTACCGAGATTTTGGGGAGATATATTTTTCAGAGAAGCCTGAGTAATAAAATATTCTTCTAATAATTTTTACGATAAACTATACGTTCAATAGAATTATTTAATTTTATGATCTCAAAATAATGGCTGTATAAATTGTTAATGAAATTGAATTGAATATATTAATTACAGTATCTAAATATAATAGAGATATTATATTAAACACGACTGATTATTATGTACACTATGTCAAACTATATAGAAAATATGATTAAAATTCAGAGCTGATTTATTCGTAATATGAACTGACCGCACGAGTGGAATAATCATTTGATTTCTAATAGATATCATCTGATTAAAAATTCAGGCGAAAGTGGTCGAAACAATTTTTGACCACTGTCGTTTCAACACAGGGTTCGATTAGAAAAGATTTGCAATTAAAACATACACTCTCTCGTAGCCAATTTTCATTTTTCTTAGCGTTATTACTACCAGGTTTGAAATTCTACAGCAATAAATTCTTGTCTTGATCATCGCCAAATAGGTAGATCGTATATATGTGTAGATCTCTATAGAGCCGCCGCGACATATACATAAATACACACACACACACGAAAAATGATCCAAGCTTAGCATCATCAATCTCCCTACTCCATTCCACACACTACGAAGCCACTAACACCAAACATCGTTTCGAACGAAAGCGAAAGCACTCAACCCATCATCATCATCGTCGTCGTCGTCGTCGTTGCCGCGAGAGAAAGGGAAAGCCGTGGAGCTACTACCTACTATATACCCACCGTTCTACACTACACACTCACGTTCTCTGTCTCTCTTTCTCTCTTGGAAAAAAGAAGCCGCACTGCCACGATTACCTCTACGCGTATAGAACTCGCGAGCGCGCTCACGCCCGATTAAAAAAGACCGGTTCGCAATTAATCGATCCAAGCGGCGAGGCAACCGTTTACGGAGACGCTGCTGCTTGCTTGCCTGCCTGCTTACTTGCCGGTCCCCTTAACCCAGTTAGCGTGCGAGAGCCGTTAGGCCCAGTTTTTGCTTTCTTTTTCTCTCTCTCTCTCTCTCCCTCTTTCTTTCTCTATACACCGATTGAGCAATTTCCAGTGAGAGCCCGCCGTACAAGGCGTCTGCGCACACTTTCGGTTTCTGCGCGATTTTCTTCTTGCGCGCGCGCGTGTGTGTGTGTCTGCTTCCGCGTTGCTCTGGCGCGCAATGACTATGCAGCCGCGTAGCGTGCGAGTGCAATAAGTGACGAGCGTGGCACGCGAGAGAGAGAAAGAGAGACAACACGGCAACGAAGTGAGAGAAAAGTAACGCGCTCGTAGACTGTTCTTTTTGAGGTTAAGTAATGGCTATTTGCAGTGTAGGCCTATTTTGCCTTTAGCCATTGATAGCTCGCTGCTGCTGTTGCTTTTTCTCTACTGCTCATGCTACTGCTGTTCTTGCGAAATTGCTCTTCCAATGATTTTACTTTTAATGATGACAATTTTCACACTTTTCAAACCCATTTGTAATTAAACTGAAAACGTTTTTCTACACTTCACATATATAGAATAAAGCGTGGTTCCGTGTTGGCTGGATTAATGTTGGAATATCACGTCTAATCGCGAGATACATTAAGATGAGCACATATATGAGCCATTCTACAGAAAATCGGACACTTCTTAGCCCAAAAATGGAAATATGTGGTTTTTGAGAGTACACTTACCAAACTAGGTTTCTTTTATTCTTTAGAGCATTATACGAATGAAAAGAAATAGGGTGTTAAATCGGAACCATGTGCCAACAATAAGTTTAATTACTGATCGGGTCAATTACTGATGATGAAAAATAGTCCATACATGATTACAGAATTTCGTGAATTTTCTACCATTTTCGTCAGTTTCAAGCTCAACTTCAAACTCACATAACTTTTGAAGGAATCAACATGTTCTAATTCTGAAAAAGATCGTTCTGTAGTTTCTTTTTCTTTTTTCCGAATTTCATATGGAGTTGTTGTTTATACAATTATTTTTTATCAAACTTGAACTATTTTTAATAATTTTTTCATTATCAGTTATTGTTGGCACATGGTTCCGATTTGTCACCCTTTTCCTTTTCATTCGTAATGCTCTAAAGAATAAAAAAACCGAGTTTGATAAGCATGCTCTCAAGAACCACATGTTTCCATTTTTGGGCTAAGAAGTGTCCGATTTTCTATAGAATGGCTCACATACACATACGTAAACTAATACATGTTTGGTATGATAGAAGCTACTTACTAGCGTGTGCAATTATATAAACCATTTTATTCAACTAGTTTTATGCAATAGAATAATAAAATATCTTACAGAATTACTGAAAATCATCGGCAAATGAAACACGCTGTATGTCGAAATTAATTACAAAATCAACTTAAAAGATTACAAATATATATCTAAACACTAATAAGGCACCTTGAAGTTACCGTCGCCGCAACCACGTCATCTCACTCTCTCAATGCTTGTGAAAACTATTTCCGACGCCACGATATATTTCGCGTTATATGTATATATGTCTGGGTATTACATTCCGATCTAACGCGCGAGAGAGTCCGAACAATCGCCACCTCATTACACCGCTATATAACCGAAAGCCAAGAGAGCGCCAAGGCTGACCCCGAGACAGCCTAGATTACACGCGTGGGCAATTTCTATACGCGCCCGCGCCGTTGCTCTGCTGCTACTCTACCGATGGAGACGGAAATAGCACGAGAAATATCGATCCTCTACGCAGGTGTGCGTATACACACAACTTCGACGTAGACGACGTAGCGTTATACTTGCGTCCTGCGCAGAGTGAACAAGCTACTGAGATAATTTATATATATGATGACGAAAGTTGTGTGCTAAATATTTTTTTGGTTTTCGAAACGCTCGAAAATAATAATGTATGAAGTAGCTAAGGCATTTTCGCTGGATTAAAGTAGCGCGCGAGTCATTAAAAATTCGAGGCGTTTGAAAAAAAAGTTGCGGTGGCGAGTGTTAAAACTAAGTTGGTTGGGTAACTTTAACGTTTTCTAACGACAGGTGAGGACTGAATAGTTTTTTTTTTTTTGTATACATGGAATTTCTTAGAACATACTACGCGACGTTCAATATTTTATAGCGGAAGCGTTTGTGAAACTCAAGTTGTTGTTGTAAAAAAAAAAGAAAAAATGGTTAGAAAATATTGTATACTTGTGAAGTTTATGTCGTTTGAAAAGTTACGATTCCTGAAGTGTACACTTTTAATAACGCGTCGTTAAGTTAATTCGTATGTCAGGCTCGAGTGATAGCAATACTTTACTATATACTTGAGAATAATCCTCCCTGGAGGACATTAGCCAGAAATATCATCGCTGTATAGATATCGTAATCGAGCGAAATTAATATTGGGTAATCGCCCGGTACAGCGAAGAGAGAAGCAGCAGCAGCACACAATAGCGAAAGTTTGCGTATATATAATCTCCCTCGAGTGTTATACCAAGGTAAACATCTTTGTTTCGTTGGTGTATAGAGAATTTTACAAATGATCGATGTTTCGAAAACGATAAACATCAGCTCTTAATTCATACACAATACAAGTATTACGTTTCGCATATTTATTGCGAAATTCGAAGCCGCAAGCGCGTATACTGCTGCACTTCTAAGTGATTAATATCGGCTTTCTTATTCAACGGCGATTCAATTCACATTTCAATCTCCCGTTTGCCGTACTGTTCTGGTTCTTCCTTTTTTTTCTTCAAGCCAGTTGTAACAATATCGCAATACTTTGCAATAATTTACTTATCTGTTATGCAAATGCCCCCGAGTTTCGAATTTCCCTTGCACGAGAACTACTCGTGCATATATATATGAGAAAATATTTGCATTGTCAGAAAGATGATTTATAGGGTAACGAAAACTTTGATTTAAAAGAAAAACATTGTATACTTTTGCAATTACGTATATTACACGAAAGCCGATACCCTCATTTTCCGCTTGCATTTCCGTTCATCATCATCGTAATCTCAAACAACATCAGCTTGTAAATCCGATTACCTAAATTAAGATAATTTTGCCGGTGAAATTAATAACTTGAGTATCTTAATACAAATTACCCGCAACAACATCAAAAATCCATCGAAAACAATTACCAACCCGTCAACCAATCACCTCCTCCATCGCACTAATAAACCACATTACCCTGCTTCTTTCCTCCCCCAAAAATCTCTGCAAAAACAGGCCGAAATCACTCGGCCGAAATATTATAACCTTTCGTACACATAAAAGCGCCGCGAAAAGAGAGAACCCCCGGCACTTGCGTACATAACAGCGGGACGATGGAATAATAATGCACGGTGGTAATTTCAGGCCGCTCGCGGCGTCGGCGGCGGTCATTGATCGAGCGGCGATGCTGCTCTCTTCCCCTTCCACTATACACACACATATATATATACTCTCTTCTCTCTTTTTCCACTCGCGGCGACGCATCGTAATATGCGCGCACACCTCCGCGCGCGCGGGCGGTTACGCTGATGCTGACTTATTATACGAGCCGGCTAAAATGGCGCGTGCACGCGTGCATACATACTATATAGATGTATGTGTATGTGTGTGTGTGTATAATGTACACGCACGTAAGGAGCGAATGCGTAAGACGCAGTGGATAATACTGTGTCGCGCGCGGCAGCGATTGAATTTTCATGCGGCTGTGTTGTTGTTATGGAACGATGAACATGTTGATGCGGTATAGCGATTATTAAGTGGCCATAAGCGGAGTAGAAAATTATTGCTCGTGTAGTTTACTTGGTAGTTTTTCATATGAGGTTTTGGTTAGCGAAAAGTTAAAGTTTAGTTATGATTTGTAGAATATCAAATGATGGAAAGTTCTGAGGATTCACCGAGAAATGGAATGCTGATAATAATAGATTGCTGATTGTCGGGAAAATTGTTTATTATATAACGACAATATTTATATCAATTATTTGAAAATCCATCAAACAGTAGGACTTTTGTTTCTATTCAGCGAAAGAAAATGCTGAGAAATCGTAGAAAAGAATTGCACTTATTGGAAAGAAGAAGCCTAGAAATTTAAATCTTATTGTATTGAAATGTCATGATAGTTAAAATGTTAAAAAGCAATCAATTCTTTAGTTTTGTTTTATGGTGTGTGGAAAAGTTACACTTCGTTATAAGAAAAAAAAGGCGTATTCGAATTAAAACGAATTTTTAACATATTTCATTCTTACTTTTCCTCGTGAAGTTGGTTATAGTGATTTTCATTTGATTAATTCATCGAAGATGCTTACCTGTAACAAAAAAAAATAAAAAATTTGTTTAAAAAAACGATCGTTTGATAACTATATACTATAATTGTTATGAAATGTTTTCTAACAAATAATTGTTCATTAAATATACTCTTGATATTAAACAATTACTATGCAAGAATTTATATTTGCAAATCAATTAAAATAAATTAAAAAACTTTCATTAAGGATACATATATAGGTATACTTTTAAAATCCTAATTCTATCGACTAACTGAATTACTACATCATTTTTAAAACGTCCAAACATAACCTTCAAACTGCAACGTATAAATTTTTATAAATCTCGTTTAAGTTTATGGCAACGTAAATCTTAAATTTCGAAAGAAACTCAATTGCCAATAAAGTCTTGGCGCGGAAAGTGCGAAATTTTCTCGAAAACACACACACATCCACACGTTAATCGAAAACGAAAAGAAAGGCGGCGCAGTAACAGCAGAAAGCGCACGCTAACACATACACACATGTGCCACCATATATGTCTGCTAGCGCGTCTGAGTTACGCGCGCTCGCGAGCTATGAGGTAATACACACACACACGCTCTCTCAGTCTCCTTTCACTTCGGCATTTCACTCTCGTAAGAGATGTGTGTCGCCGCGCGCAAGAGATCGACGAGACGTGGATCAGGGTCAGCGCGTTCTCTCGTTCTTTCCGAGGCTAGATACGTATACACACACATATATATATACATATAAGTACACCCACTCACGCTCGCGTGTTATCTTATCGCGGGCGGAACGAATGTTAGTATATACATATGTGCGTAGTACGCGCGTGCACACGTATCTATATGTTTGTGCGTGTGTGTATGTGTATGTGTGGAAAGATTGGAGGAGAAGTAACGCGGAAGTAGTGCGCCGGTTCGTTATTTTTTCGGTTGGTAACGCCGTCTTCCGCGTGTGCCGCTATTGTAATGCAAATTCGTTGGGTAATGTGGAGCTGATAAGGAAATTGGAAAGTGATAATTATACAATCTTAGATATCGATTTGAATATTCAAGTGGTTCAGGTGAGAAACGTGATAGTGGATAATTTACTTGATAAGTTATAAAGAGGATTTGTCAAAAGTTGAAGCGATTTCAATTAATCAAGATTCAATGTGTTATTGGATTTTAGTTCGTGGTTTGATTGATTTTATATTTTTTAAGTGTAGAAGTAGCTTTATGGTGTATATTTATATATTCAAATTTGATATCTTTAAAACAAACGACAATATATTTAGATATAAAAAATTCTTTGAAGTTCTGGTATAGTATTGTTTACAGCAATTTTCTTTATTTGAATTTTTTTTTTTAATAATAATGATACAAAAAAAACAATGCTTTTTTATAACAAGTATTTCTTGTTAAAGTTTCTATTGCTTTTTCAAAGTAAAAGTTTAAAATAGATTATCTTATGTAAAACGCAAATTGAATAGAGAGTGAAAGTTGGTTAGAATTGAAAATAGTTGCTGAAATCTTCTGTTAACAAAATTATTACAATAGCTTTTTCTTTATTATTTTTATTACTAGCTGTGCAATTATATAAAAGTGAAAATTGGAAGTATCGGGACACTAGGTAATGGTTACGGCTCGAATCCAGAATAACATAAAATATTCACATGCACGTTAGGAAATGCATAGTAACTTACTATTTGTTAATATGTAGATTATAAATTTAATATATGACATGACATAAAAAGCTAAATAAATCCCGAAAGATGTAGAAATGACCTCGTTTGTCAGATAAATTGTTAGACAAGAAGTTAAATTTAAGAATTTCTTCAAGAACTATGTATTTTATAACTAATACGAGGCATAATCAGTTAATGTACGTTTATTATATAAAATGTACGTTTAGATTTCTAATGTATTTATAATGCTTCGAATTATGTTAGCTGCATAAATTCGTCGATTATTTCAACATTAACGCAAGAAAACTACATGCTTGATATCAATCAACAAGTAGAAAGGAGGAAGATTGCAAAAATTTGTTTTTTTATTAAAGAATTTTAATATATAAAACAATTTTATCCTTGTACACATGAAAAATTTTGTGATTTCTCAGCGAATTCTGCTCTGTTTGTCTCTAGCAAACTAATATATCATGATTGTACAGATGTTTTATAGACACTTTTATATAATAACACGTACGCGCACATTTATACGTCGATTTGACTCGGCACCGGATCATGCGTATTAACAGGAGAGAAAGCAGTTTTCTCTCAAATTGTTTCCGGATGGCTATAAATACGCGCATCTGGCGTATTTTTTCGGTCTAGTACCGCCGTTGCCACCGCTGTACTACCCGGCCGATACATTAAACCGATTACATGCAAATGTAAAAGTTCCTTTCGGGCTTTGTGTGCTTCGACGCGAGTGCGCGAATAGTGGCTTGCTAAAAAGAAACCGGCGAAAATCGGTTACGGCGCCGCGTCACAAATGTTTTCGCGTCAATGGAACCAACTGCGACGCTCAATTCAGTTTAAGTAAGCTGCATTTTAAGTGGCATGAAAATTAAACGTCAAAGTAAACATAGATTTTGCAATCAAATCTTCATTCTTGTGTTGAAATTCCTTCGAGAATTTTATGAATATTGCAGATTTAAAATTACTTATAAATCTTCAAAATAATCGTCGTTTCTAGCTGCAAATAATTTTTTTCTTACTGTTTGTCAGTATAATATCGTTGTTAAAAATTTCAAATAGGATATAAAAATTATATTGCAGATCTATGAATAACAAAAGATCTATTAAGACCATTTGAGATCTTTTACGACGAAGTATCGATCCGAAGATTCGAGAAAACAAGCGGTTGCAGAATGAATCACGACTGTTGCCGCTCTCTGGAGACACTTTGGCAGAGGTGAATTGCGCACGTGTGTCTGTTATGTTACATTGCATCCTCTTTCGTCACGGATGTATACCACGTTTTTCGAAGCTAAAACGACATGAGTGTTTAAAGCTGTGAACACGATATTCTGTTTCTGCTGCAGGTTCTAACATGATTTCTAGTGGTTAAGTCGCTATTTTTCACGCAACGTTACAATACCACTTGATTTTGCTAATTTTTATGTCAATATAATTTCAATTGATGTATTACGCGAATTCGTTTAAAAAGTTTTGTAAGTATACAGATAAAGGTAATACAAATTTAAACTAAATAATTTAAATGATTTATACTTGAAAAACGAATTTTACCGTAATTATCATCAAAATCCATATCTTTGAATAATAAATCTATACGAAAAAAATTGTGATTAAACTCTGAATAACTACTTATCTAAAAAGGACTCAAACATCTACAATACCAGGTATTAACAATTTCACAGGTACAAAAGAGTCATGACCCAAGACAGCGCATAGACGACGAGACGCGGTTGCTGCTGCTGCACTGATGGCGGGGTCCACCACATGCCGACGGGCCGCGAAATCAATGCTTACCTGCGGCAGCGTCCCCGCGCACAATTAACTCTGTTAAGTAATTAAAGCCGGAGCCTCCGGTTACAGCAGTGGCGCCGCGCGCGTTAATTAGACCAGCGCCGGTGTGTTTAGTCAAGCGACGTGAGAGAGTGAGAGAGAAAACAGACAGAGAGAACTATATGCGCGCTTGTGCTCTTGTAAATTTATAATTGCTCAGGCTTTGTGAGCGCGTGCGGAGTAGGATATAGGGAGAATTCGAAATTCCCGCTTGATTGTCTAAAGACGGTACAATGTTGACTAAGCACGAGCTCGTTGTATAGCCACATCAAACCGATAGGTAGATCGATGGTTAATGCGCGCTCTGTACTGCGACGACGACGACGACGACGACGACCCGCTGGGGCTTAATCGAATGGTAAACGCGCGTATACGAGAGAGAGAGAGAGAGAGAGAGAGAGAGAGAGAGAGAGCAACTGACGGATTTGCGATGGACCGCGGAGATGATTTATTATCAATGTGATTAATTGTACGGTAGCTCAGGCGTTAAAGCTCGGACTTGATGTTTTATTTATTTTTCTTTTCTTTTTGAGGTTATGGTTTATAATTATGTTTGAAAATTATAAAATGACCACAAGAAGGGCTTAACTTTATGTTGCGTATAATGCGTCTGGATTTTAATTATAGTAGACAAAAGCTTGGTTGTTATGTTAAAAAATTCAAAATTTCAACCTCATTTTGAAAATCAAAGAGGACAAAACGCTTTGACATGTACTGATGACGTCACTGGGTTGTGTCGTGGCTTCCTTTGAGAACCGCTTTCATACAATTTCATCAAAAAAACATTAAAGCATACATACGTATAGTAATTTAACTTTGAATGCTTATATTCATTTAAGTACGAGTATTATTAATTTATTATATACGGTTTGATTTCAAATTTAGCTAATATATTCTGGACAATAATTTGAGTATTTTTATTTTAATTTCTGAACAACTATTTCAAAACGCTTTTATATTTTATAAAAGGAAGGTTTAACGTTATATTGTAATATTAACCGACACCGAGCTATTTTTAAACAAATGTATTATTTCTGCACCATATTCACTGTGTGCGTAATCATCGTTACATACTCAAATGAACTTGATCGACAAGATCACCTCTCACGGGCGTCCCGAAATAGCTTCTCCAACTCCACGTCCATACATGCTTGTCGATAAAAATTGCACACTATTTTAAATCGAAAGAGACGCGTAACCGTGTAACCATCGTTCTCTATACGCTTCTGACGTCAGGGAATAAAAATCGCCAACGCTTGCAAATCCACGAGATTCAAAAATAGAAGAAAGCAACGAAAAAAAATACCCTATACACGTTTCAGTAAAAATAACCTGATAGATAGTAGCTTTAAATCTCATTCTCGCGTAATTCCACGCCGCGTAAATCAAATGATCGTCGATTGATTCCTGTAACGTTCCGCAGGGGGACTCTACTACTCGAGCGCGTGGCTTTTGGAATATCAATCGGAATGGAAAAAATACGCGTCGTATTTGGCATTCGTCACGCGCACGCATGTGTGTTTAGCTCTGGCTATTTATTCGAAAAGAATGAAGAGAGACCGGAGCCGAGAGAATACTTATGAGTGCCGGAAGCCCGACCCTCCTTCTCGTTCATAGGAAGCGCTGAACAATTTTTGCGATCTTACGCAATGGCGTTTTTCGGTATATGTGTATATGTGTACTGTGTGGTGATCTTCCGAGGCGGGACTTCTTCAAATGTAGCGGGATCTTGAGGATTTGAATAATGAGCGTCCGCGAAAGAGTTTTGAGAGCCAAAGTTTTTCAAAGTTTTGTAATGATTTTGTAAACTAAAAGTTTGAAATTTTACAGTTTTATGAAAATAGTAAACATGAGGCTGAGATAAATAAAGGCAAAGGAAAAATTTTGACAACTTTTAAAAACGGTGAATATATGATATATAGCAGCAAAAGCACTACTTTTACAGATTTCTTGAATCTACAATTTTCCTAACAAACTTCTTAACGATGTACTAGCACAAAAAGTTCATCAAGGAACAACAATTCTAAAGTTCAACAGTGCATTAAGCATCACATTAGTACTAAAGTAAATTCTTGTAAAAAAAAAACCTCAGAAATTGAATACTGAAAAACATTCAAAGCTTAGTAAAGCTGCGCACTTGCAAACGCAGAGAGAGAGAGAGAGAGAGAGAGAGAGAGAGAGAGAGAGAGAGAGAGAGAGAGAGAGAGTGAAGACGTAGAGCCAACGAAAATCCTGAGAGCAAAAACGTTCTCCTTACAACCGAAGCCAACGCAATTTCCCACAGCAGCGCTGGCATACAACGCAAATGGAATAATTCATGCACGGGGCGGTGGAAAATAAAAAATTTCAGAAGACCAACAGCAGCTCAGTGCGCGCGCGCGCGCACACACACACACACAAAGAGATAAACATAATTACCGCACCTCGTTCATGCCTCTACGCGATTATACGGCGAAAATAGCGAGTTAAGCTATCGCCCTGGTGTAAGCCGCCTTTTACTGAGGTTGCATAATAAATAATGGCGAGCAGTAGCAACAGCAGAGCTCTCGCATAGCCTAGCCTCTACCCACGCACACTAGCGCACACATATATACGAGAGAAGCCGCGAGCTAAGTACATATTTTTAAATATTTTATTTTCATTCGCTCTTTCTCCGTTACTCTCTTTCATTTCTCTCTCTCCTCCTCTCTCCTTCACTGTACCTAGATCGCCTTCCATTATTACGGCTCAATTTCGAGCTCCGCTGTGTTATAATATTGCGCTCTCTCTCTCTCTCTCCGGAATTGCATTTACCGACGTCGGTTATGCGTCGTGCTATGTCTTTTGTCCCTTTGTCGAAGAGAAGAAATTTATTCTTCGCTACGAATTGGGTTAACAGTTGTATGTTCTGTCTGTAACATTCCGTTATGATTAAGTGTAGGATTGTAATCCATTTTACAGGTTACCACTGCGTGCTGTTTCTGTGGTAACAAAGAGATATGCGGAACAATATGCTAAATATTAATAAAAATCTTTTCATGTAAATTCCAAGAATTTTAACAAAAGATTTATATATTAAACAACTGTTTTTGTGACTTAAATCGCAGAAATCATAATAGTGTAATAATTGTAATATTTCTATTCAAAGGTGAATCTTAATGATGACTATATATAACGCGTCTTTTACAAAATCCTCATCACCTACAAGAAGAATAATGCGTGAACACACAAGAAAAAATTTTAATACATCCTCTTGACAGCCTCCTTTCCAACGCTAAAACTACTCGCGAAGAAAATTTAGCAACGCTAATACTACAAAACCCTCTTCCAGTCTCATCATCATCATCATCATCCAACAAGTCAACGCGACCCCGAGATTGCACATGGACTCAAGGTTATCTCTGCGCCGCAGCAACGTGCTTTCCCTTCCACTAACCGTAACCGTAAACGGAAAATGCGCTCCTCCTCAAGCTTGGCGTAAAATCTCGACGCTGCCCACGTATACATATATATAAACTTCTCGCAGCTCACAAACCTGCACACTCACACAATACAAAAGAGGAGCATCCTGCCTATAAAAATCTCGACGGCAGCGGTGGCGGCGGCGAACCCAACGACGATTTCGTCTGAGCCGCAGGTAGAAAGATGTGTCCGACGCGGCGGCGGCGGTACGGAAAGCGAGTTGTTGCCTCTTCTACGAAGACGAGAGTGAGAGAGAGGACGAGAGGAAAATGCACTTCGAAATTCCGCACAATCATCTCTGGCGCTGGCTAGTCGAAGGCCAGAGAGCGAGAGTGTGTATACGTGTGTGGGCGTCGCGCTCGCGCGTACATGTCTGTGTATATGTATATATACCTGAACAGCTTTCTTAAGAAAGAGATCGTGGGAATTAAGAGCCGCCCGGGAGAAGAAGCCTTCCAAGAGGTTTAGTGTTTTGGAGGAACGAGTTTATTTTTTCTGTGATGGATGGATTTTTTTTTCGGGAATAGTGGGCGCTAGTCAAATTGTGTTTCGAGGAGAAAAGAATTCCTACTTGTTGATAAATTGATGGTCGGCCTTTTTTGGTCCATTTATAATTTTTTTAATATACTTGAAAAATATTGTTTCAATTAATTAAAAAAAAAATGTATTATCTTTGTGAAATAAAATTTAATATTTTTGCTTCTAGTTAATAATATTCATTTCTAATGTAATGATAATGTTATTTTAGAATTTCTTCGATACTATTATTAATGCAGTAACTTGTTGCTTGTAAAAAGAAAATTTATGAATTTACGTGCCTTTAACGTGTTCTTCATTCGCCAAAGTATCATCAAAGTAATGTTGGTGATAAATCGCAACTATCTTGCATATTACAGTGCACAACATTTCTTAGTTTCAAATATATTGGTATCGTGAACAGAATATTTTACGCCATTCTCTATCTTTATGACAATCGCATGAATGTTGGATCTCAATTTTATAGTATTCCGCAGAATAGAAATAATCATTTTTTTTTGTTTTTGTAACCTAGCAACCCATATGCTTCAACCAATCAAATCACGAGTAAAATGATTTCACAACAAACCTATCATTTTTTATGATAGGAGGAAGGTGATTTATCTTTAATACATTTTATATGAATCGATCTGAATATAATAAAAACAAATGTGTTATTGCGTTCAAATTGTATTTCTAAAGAATCACGGCAATCATTTTCTTTTTCTAGCAGGAAATATCGTAATTGTAGCGCGGTGGCTCAGTAAATAAAGTGAAAAAATGTAACTGAAATGAGACTTCATTTACAATTCAAAACATCATTCATAAGCCACCGACGCAAAAGAATCGTTTAAATAAAACACATATGCTGCTTGGGTAATGTTTGTAAATTGTTCTTCGCGCTGAATAAAATTTACTCGTGAAAAATTAGGTATTGACTTATTGCGATCCAATGATACGTATAAGACACCGATGATATATTTATAAACACCACTTAAATTCATTTTATAAATTACTTGCATGCTTGGAAATTAATATATGCAAATTAAAATATTAAAATAAAAATAGGGTTGATTTTATTTATGATGTAATAAATTAAAATACAAAAATAACATTTTAATTTGATGGTAATGCTCCGAAAATAAACTGATTTGCATAATACATCTAGTCATGTAGAAAAATCATTATTAATGAATTTTGATGTATGACCTTTACATACGCGGAGAGAAAACCCAGAGTAAATTTTAAAATTTATATAGGAAAATTACTATTTTTTATAGTAGCACTCGGACATACTCGGAATACCCCGAAATTTTCTACTTTTTAAATAAACTTTCCTACATTTTTAATAAAATTTCCTCATTTGCTTTTAAATTTTACTATTTTCGATAAAAATATTTCTTACGGGGTCACGTGGCAGTAAGCCGACATAACCTGACAAAAGATGTATTTATCATTTTCTTCTCTTCAAAACCGATAAGGATGTTATAAATTATATGTTTTTACAACTACTTTTTTTATACAAAAACTCATACATATTTAGTGCAATGTTATTGTTATGGGACGGTGTAAGCTATAACATATGTAGGCAAGTCGAAACACCATACATGCAAGATTGTGTTGGCGCAGTGGTAAGACTGTGGCTTCCGAATCAGCGGGCTGGGGTTCGATTCCCACACCGGGCTCTCATTTTTTTTCAAAAATAAATATATTATTTCTTATTTAATTTAGCTTATTGTGTATATGTTTCAAATAGAGTCAGTAAGGGTAGATCACGAAAAATATTTTTTTAAATTATGAATTTTCTGTTTACTTTCTAAAATAGTAAAAATTCCTAATTGAAATTATAAAATTTACTATATTGTATGTATATGCCAGTGGTACTGTAGAAAATAGTAATTTTTCCTACGTAACTTTTAAAATTGCCTCTAGGATTTTTCTCCGTGTAACATTTACAGTTTCAAATTTATCGAAAAAAAAACACCTCAAATCAAGACAGCATTCATCAAAATTCTAATAAATCATTTTCCCAGAGATTATAAATTTAAAATTTCTTATCTTTACTTTACAAGTGAAGCAAATGTCGAGTAAAAATTCAATTCATAACTAGAGACAATTAGTTTCTTCGTTTGCATATCGCTCCACTTGATACAATCTTTGACTCTTCAGTCATCAAGAAATTACACTTCCATATATATAATTTTGAAAAACTACATTTCACTTCCTCTGTTTCTCAAATTTCTTCTTCCATCATTCACACCGCATTATTTTAAGCTATTTTCCGCTTATGAAGCAATTCCATCAAGGTATAAAAAAAATCGAAGAAAAAAAAGCGCATTCAACGTAATGCACTTTTCTCAACGGGCAGACCCAAGAGAGATCCGCATATCCGGCAGCTTCATTCGCGAGTCGCGTGAGCGATTAGCATATTCATTAATTAAAGGCCGCGTGTGCGCGAGCAAACCGGACGTGCACACGCCGATACGCCTCGACGGCTAACGGCGCTTCTTTTTTTTTTCTTTTCATCCTTTCTTCCCTCGCGTCGGGTCGCTTAATCTTCTAGGCTGTTGTATGTATACGTCCCTGTTAATTATTTAAGTAGATCGTCTTCGAGGTTTTTTCGTCAATTTCGGAACACACCTGCGGATATGCGAGGAAAAGGTTCTGTTTGGAATGAGATTTTATTTAGAAAAGTAACATTTTCAATTTTCTTTTTAACGAATTGTATGTAAACCAAGGATAACCGAATTGAGTTTCATTTTAATTTGTTTAAAAAAAAATATTATTCCGTTATGTATTAATTAAATTCGCTATGGATTTAACTCGATTTTTATTCAATTCAATCCCAACCTCCATACAGAATAAAATATTAGTGAACATCGCATGCTTTCATCTGCATTTTTCATTTGCACCGTGAATTGACCAAATTGGTTAAATTATTTTTAATAAAAAATTTTTATTACACCAACATTTTCGTCAACGCGAAATTGGCCACGCAGCTCCATTTATTTTCCAAATTTTGCGCTCTCCTCGTCATTACCGGCCTTTAATTAAATTTCTACCTTCAAAAATAAAACCCGTTCTCGAGAGAATGCGTTTAGTTTCAAATTAAAAATTTTGAAAAACGCCATTGGTCCCCCCCAGTCTATTCAGAAAAATCTCACCCAAATATATATATATATACACACATACAAATACCTATACGTATACTCAATACGTATGCGTCAGCTTTTATTTATCGCGCAGCCCGCGTACACAAATCACTTCTGTGCGTCCCGCGTAATGCGCGAATCGATAAAATGCAGGACGGTAGAATGAATTTCCTTGAAAACGCCGCTCTCGTTATTTTGCGAACGGGCTGCTTATATTGCTGCCGGTGAAAAATAAAGAGAGCGACGAGAGAGAAAAAGATGCAGGATATTCGGAAAAAAAGTGAAACGAGATTTGCTCGTCGTCGTCGACGTCCTCTATTCAGTGGGACAAGTCGAAAGGAAGCGAGCCTCGAGACAAATAAACGCGTCCTTCGAGCTTTGGGATTAGGAACTTTTCTCTTCGAGTGCGAACGAGAGGAGTAGAGGGTAAAAGGAAAAGAGAGTGAAAAAGGTAGAGAACGCTCGTGCAAAAGCGCTTGACAGATGGGCGACGAAGACGAATCGGAAAAAAGGAAGTAAAATTGGGAAACGAAAAAAAAAAAAATAGGAAAAGGAGCATGAGTGGATGGTGATCGTTTGACAGATTAGATTTTTCATACAGGGGTCGTACCGAAAAGTTCTTCTGACTTACAATATATATGCGATACATTTTTCGCTACTACATAGTTCAAACAAAACCTGTGCTCTCTAAATTGAAAAAAGTACGAAAAGCTATAACGATAAAGATAGCGGGAAATGAAACTGATGACCTTCCGACAACAAACCATTTCGGTTTGATCTCCCGAGTTTGTCACAAGCGTGACTGCAGAAGCAATTCAGCACTTTGAACGACTAGGTTTTATGCAAATTTTCACGACGGTGTGATACGAGCCATTTTTCATACTCAAGCGTAGAAGAGGCATGTAAAAGTGAATATGGAAATTTTTAAAAAAGATAATTTGAATTTTATTTGTAATATAATAAATTGACCTAAGCTTAAAATATTTTAGGATGGAGTGGAACAATTTATTTTGACCCTTTTAATGCGGAGATCTACTTAAGTTAATATGGAACAGTAAACATTACTATTAATTACAAATTTTATCTTCAGAAAAATAATTTTATATTAGGATTATTTTAAAAAAAGCTTTAAACCAGTTTTTTTTATGAAAAATGACTTACATAAAAATACCTTAATAAACGAGATTTTACAATTGGCTTTTAAAGTTACGGCAGGTAAACCTTCCAAACTATAAAATCCCCGAAAGGACCGTAATACGAAAAATCAACTATTTTAAAATCTGAAAAAATACGAATCCCCTTAGCATTTCAAATTTTTTTCCATCTCCAACTAAGATTGGCTCCGCTCAGGCTCACCTCACACCACGCGTTTTTCATCTCTGGAAATATTAGTCCATTTCCACTCTCCCTTCGAATAAAAATTCAAATATCCCTAATTTTTTTCAATATCTTCTTTTTCCATTCTTTATCAGCACAGCCCACCAGCCCCACTTTCCCCGCTGCCGATCTCTCGCGCGCGCAACCCTTTCCTCGCGTCACTTATTTACACGACGCGCGCGCGGCGGCGACTCTCTTGAAGACAAAAGTTCGTGTTATGCAAATCCAGGGTCATGCACCCAACCTCTGCTCGACTTCGTCTCCTTTTTTGTTCTCCACGCGTGTGTTTCCTTATCTCGAATTTTCTCCCGTCTCTCTGTCGGCCGCCGGATTAGCATACGTATTTCCTGGATCGGCGCGCGCGCTCCGCGATTCGCTCCGTTCGTTTCATTGTTCATCCTTGTGTGTACTTCTCTCTGTCTCTCTCTCCCTCTCGACTTTTTTTCTTTGTTCTGCGGTAGAGGTGTTGTCGAGTGGAATTCTTTGCCTTTTGTAGCGTGACGACTATCGCGTGGATGATATAATCTGATTTAGTTTTTTTAACTTTAGTTCTAACGTTTTAAATAATGTGCTTGAAACACTCGCACACAAAAAGAAAAAATTACTTGTTCCTGATGTTTGCTGACTTAATAATTAAGACATGAATTTAAAATGTTCATAAACACTGATATTATTAATAAATAGATGAAGACTAAAGATTAATTTAAAGTTTAAGTGTTCTATGCAAATATTTATACTGTCTTTAGTATTTTTTAAATTTATTCTCAGTCTTAAAAAAATGATGGATTTGTTGTGAAATCATTTTATTCGTGATTTGGTTGGTGGGAGTAATGGGTTGCTAGATTACAAAAACAAAAGTGGCGCGCGAAGCGCATACTTAGAGATGACTAGTTAATATAAGATAATAAATTTTAGTTATATATATGTTAAATAAATGATTAATAAGCAATTAATGATTTTGTAAAAAGTGGTGTTGAAATTTGATTTAAGAATATATATTTTTTTTATTAATAATGATGATACCACGACTTGTTAATAATTTTTATTTCGTGCATGAATTCTTGAGTCACGATGTTGACTTGTATTTCAGATAAAAACAAGATATTAGTTAAAAATGTAATCCATTTCCATCAGTGAAGTGGAGATGATCTTATATCTCACAACCATTTTCTTATTTTTTCATGTATTTCTATTACACAAACTGATTGTAAATTATTTATATCATTTCTCGCAGTTGTACACAGTAAGCTTAAAATGAAAGTTCTTAAAATCGAGAATGTAAAATTGTAAATAAATATCAAACAAGTAATTATGTAGATAAAGTGTGTTAAATAACATTTTAAAGAAGAAATATTGTTACTGCTCACATATCTTCCGCAAACGTTAACAGTATATCTATAATTATATGATCGACGAACCGTGTGAGCGTTACATGCTAACAATGGATGTAACGAACTGACATAAATGTGGTAATGACTTGATATTGATTAATTTCATCAGTGTTATACTTTGATTGAACAAATTTGAATTATATTGAGAATCTCGTATCGTAAAAAAAACTGTAAACGAGCATCAAGTGGAAAACATCAACATGTTTACATTATTGTTTCAAGTAACATAAGTCAGAAAACAGAATTGCTACCATCCGCTTCCGTAAAACAAATAATATTTACTTAACAATCACACGTTTATTGCGAAATTTTCGAATAAATTTCCCGTGTTCTTATTGAGGTAAACAAGCAACAGGGAGTTTAGCATTAAAAACACGAAAATATACAACATTTAATGCGAAAAATAATATTTAGAATACTAATTGACGACAGGTTAACTCCTTGTGTAATTTATAAACGATAACATTAAATCAATTCCGACACATGATTTATTACTTTATAATTGTTGACAGCATTTTTCAATACTCACTGACAAGTTTTATATTGCAACCACACTCTCCACAATTTTTCTAGAACCCCTGACGGAAATAAAACCGAGATTCGTTAGCGTCCTTCCGTAAAATAAAAAAGAGCAACCCATATAAATACACCTCGCTATCTCAAGCGCATATTCAAACATCTCATGTATATACCCTTCTCGTATACGGAGATACTCCACTGACTCGTATAAGCGTGTATAGAGAGTGAAGCAAGGACAAAGAGGACGCGCGAGAGTGCGACGATTCCGCTCAAGGTAAGAGCCGCCGCCGCCGCCGCCGCCGCCGACGTCGCCAACACTATACTCTGTCCCTTTCGCCGAATGAATGTATATATATGTGCCCGCGCGCCTATCTTTCCGTCTCGTTTGTCGCGCGCGCATATGTGTATATATATATATGTGCGCGTACGGTCATTTCCTTTGCTCCCTTTTTCGCGCGTGCGCGCCCTTCTCGTCTCGATTTAAATTCACTCGCGTTGCTGCCCCTGTCTACACACGAGAACGCGTCTCTAATGTGCGTGCATGAGCGCACGCGAAACTGCTACGCTTGATTATGGGTTATGTATGTAGGATAGTTCTCGCTCGTATATAAATATAAGATTGAAATGTTGATTTTCTAATCTACATGCGGTTACCCTTTATATCGTTCGATCAGGAATTACTGATTTCATATATTAATTTACAATGTTTTCTTAGTTTTTGAAGAATTTATGGAAAAAGATAAAATTTTGAAACGTTTTAAATACGAAACTTGCGTGATAACATTATGTTTCAACGACGACACTGTCAAGTCAGCTACATTGAGTAAATAAATATTAAAGAAAAATGCAGTAGATATACGAGACACAAAGTATTATTTTCGTAACCACGTAAAGTGAAAAAAAAACAAAATTCGTTATAAAATTTAGTCTGAATCTTTAAATAGACTTTTAAGTAGACACTAATATACCGCCGAGTCAGGGTGTATTTAGCATATAAGTATATATGATTGTACACAGACTGTCGGAGAATAAATTAAATTAAACAACCGGCGGGGAAATACTTTGTTGCAGGTCTTTCCCAGGTTTTCGCATTTCTGCATGCATGCAAGTTGCGACACCGCGGCGCAACCGTTGTCTTATTTATGCGGGATCGAATCGCGCGCGTATAATTTTAGCATCAAAGGCGCGCGCGCGCGTGTGTGTGTGTTGTGTTATGTATCGATACAATATTTTGTCTTTCCTCCCGAGGTGAGTCAACTTTTGCGCGCGTGTGTGTATATATGTATATATATTTATATACTCGTTGCGCAATGACACATGTACACGTATAATTGATTGGCCAATGAAATATAACATTTATGCTCCCACCGCCCGCTCTTATTTATTCTCTAATAGACGTTATTTAATCGTTATGAAATCGCACGAGCGAACGCGCGCGCGCGGGTGCGCACGAGGTTTTTAAAACCGATTTTGCACTCACGTTTGCTTCAACGTTGGGTAATGAATCAAAGACTGTATTTCGGAATATTTTACCAAAGTCGTGATTAAAATATTTTTTTCGCTCGATGAGAAATTACAATGTGTACGTTACGTTTTCTCGAGTGGAATACAGTCCTGGTTTTAGTTGAGTTCTTGCGAAGAATAATGCTTACCTGAAACAGAGAACAAATAGAATAATTTAGTACAATGTATGTGTTTGAAAAAGGAAAAGTAATACTGATAATTTAAGATAAGTAAGAAACAGTTTACGTATGTTTATAGAAAGTATTTAAAGGATTTGTATTTTTATTAAGCAATAATTATAAAAATTATCGGGTTGCTTCAAACAATACAGTCATTACATTGTTTGCCAAGCACCTTTTTCATATTTATCTAGCATTTACAGCATAGATTGTGGGTATATTCTTACAAGAAAGATAAATAAGTATTTCAAACAAAGAAAAAGATCTATTTACTTAGCACTATGTGCTGCTGATAAGAAAACAAAACAATGAAGTAAGAGAGGTCAGGGAGACTCTTAACACGAAGAACGACGCGCGACAGTCTTCATAAATAAGCTTAGAACATAACTCGAAGTTAATTTTATTTTCAGTAATATTGTAAGCAATAATTATTTTACAAAAAACAAATACCTAAAGTAAAGACAACAATCTTGGTAACCATATTCTCAGACGACTTTCCTGTTATTCTCAAACCCATTATAACCACACCTTTACCTATCTTTATCGATTCTTTAAACAAAATTTTCCTCCCAAGCCTACACCCAAATTTCAAAACAACAAAGGCCGAACAGAAAAAAAACCGTTCACCTCGCACACCTATACACCGCGTGCACATATATACATATCCGCCAATCAATTAAACTATACCCAGCCCCACAATGTTAAGTCAAACTTGGACGCGGGCGGAAAAATCTGAAGGAGGAGAATAAGAAAAAAAAGCACGCGGCAAACCTTCGTTCGACGGCGAATCGGAGCAATTACAGCGCGAGTTCTCGTTCACACGGGCTGTGCGCGCGTGCTCGCGAGAGAGCAACCGGATTGCACAACAGAGAGCCGAGGGAATCGGTTCGATGATCTCCGGCAGGCAGCGTGCGCGCAGCACGCGGACTCGCGCGGAGGTGAAAGAACAATGTACCACGCGCGAGAGTGAGAGAGAGTATATACGAGTGCCTGAGAAATCGCGCGCAGTGAGAGAGAGAAAGAGGGAGAGAAAGACATTGGGATGTATATGTGCGCGTGCGAATCGCGGTTACGTGTCGAGTTCTTTCAAAAAGGGGGGAGGAGAAGGAGAAGGTAGAAGACGAGCGATGTTAATCTGTGTAAAGAGTTCAGGAGTTGCTGGGGAGTTTGGATTGACGAAGTTTTTTGGAAGAGCTGACAGGGAATTTATGTAGTGTAGGTGAAGATTTTAGTGAAGATTGTTGGGTGGTGCTCGATTGATTTAAGATATTTTCTACTGTCTGAGCGTATAGGATATGGTGTTCTTGTGTTGTGAATTATTTTCTTTTTCCAATATATCATTGTATACACGGAAAAATAAATATTATACAACTAATTTACACTAGTTATATTAATTGGTTTAGGAAAAAGTAAAATTAACTCTATGGTTGACACAACTTATTTTTTTAAATTTTTATTTTAAACAGATGCATTTTTTCGTGTAATAATAACTTATTATTACCTATTGCATGCTAAAGTGCGCTTTTAATAATTTGATTTCATAAAATTGCTCGAATTTTACCGTCGACTTTGGCAAAATCATCATAGTTTGTATTTTCAGAGAAAAAAAAATGTTCAAGTACTACCTGCAGCATTTAGTTTTATAATTTTCAAAAATAAAGTTTCAAATGTTTAGATGTAGAAAAAAATATATTTTTATTTCATAAAATAACGATCAATATTTTTTTATTTTTATTTTAAACCTGAAACTCAAAACTCAATCTTTTAATTTTTTGTATGTAATATATTTGGTGAAATTCTTCTTGATTAAAAATTAAATTTAATTACTGAACATTATTATTTTATAATTTTCGAGAAAATATAAGAGATATTTTGATACGTTTTGACCTAATTAGTTAAAAAAAATTATTATACAAAAATACATTTTTTCAGTGTTCTAGATTTAAATAAACCATTAATGATAAATTTACGAAGATTAAGCCAACTGGTAAAATTAGAACCGTTTGAACATGTTGAATGTACCTAATCGTGATGCGTTAGACAACTGATTGCCGGAAAAAGCAAAAGAGCAGGTTTAGAAAATCTGCTGTCTATGAAACGGACATTGAAATTCGCGCTTTGATTTATAAGCAATTAATCACAAACTTTGATCTCACACTGAGATCGCAAAGAAATTCGCCGATTGCCAATGTCAATAATACGTGCTTTCAAAGGAACGTCTACCATTTTTCATTTTCCCTTGATCTCTTTTCGTGCCATTCACTGTCAATTTCGTTTTTAAAAGTAAATAATGTTTAATTACTAAGAAATAAGGTTACTCTAAAGCAAAGATAAAACTATTTATTTAAAAAATTGACAAGTTATTAAAAATGACTGTTTTAGATGTATTATAGCTACTCAACTTAATAAATTTCTGTTGAAATCGAATTATAATCTATTTTTAGAAATTACATCTCAATCGCGCACCCACAACTTTGGCGTTTATAACCAAATTTGAACAGCCAGAGCCACGTCATCGTCCCAAAATTTCCACGACAACTCACTTGCAAAGTAGTTCGCGACTGTACAGGCACTCGTGTATCACGGCGACATTCCTGAGACGAAACCTCATCGCAACGAAACGATCTCAGCGAGTGTCTCTCTCTCTCTCTCTCTCTCTCTCTCTCTCTCTCTCTCTCTCTCTCTCTCTCTCTCTCTCTC
>JAWWEQ010006382.1:0-50682 GCA_035583055.1 Torymus tubicola
CATGCATGGATCACCGACCTTCCATTTGCTGGCTAAAGCTGCCAGAACTTCTGGATCCTTTTCATCTACTTTTTTTTCGTGTTGTTGTGATTTGATGAGGTCTTGAGTTAGCTCAATGACCTCCTCCAGGTCAATTTTGAGTTTAAGCAACTCCTCATTTTCTGGGTCTGTCGTCAGAGCTGCTTCTACCTACAAAACAAAAAGTGTTTAGCATATACACGTACAAAAATATCTCGAAACTAAATGTAAATATTGAAACTCATTATCGCTCTGAGAGTGCAATAACACGACAAGGACAACAATATGAGAAGCAAAGTTAATTTATTATTGTTTAATTCTTACCTGCTGTAGCTGCAGTTTATAATTTTGTAAATCATCCATCGCAAGTCGATGTCGATGATGAAAACTATAATACACAAGATGATAAGAAGCGACGCACTCGAAGTCGTCGGGACTGCTAGTCGTGCCAGACGGGAATAGCGTCCCCTTCGTATAGCGTAGTCGCCGTAAACGTCAGGTAACCGATACAGCAATCAATGTGTATCTTTCTCTGTGTCGCAGTCGAAAAATTTTTGATCAACGTAAGTACACAAACTCCATCCGTCCGTGCGACCTCACGACCTGAAGAACACTGAACGACCGAACAGAATAACGACATACACTACTATATAACCGATACAGCAATCAATGTGTATCTCTCTCTCTCTGTGTCGCAGACGAAAAAGTTTTAATCAAGGTAAGAACACGAACTCCATCCGTTCGTGCGACCTTACGACCTGAAGAACACTGAACGTCTGAACAGAATAACGACATACACTACTATATATATATATGTGCAGTAGACGGTTCAGCTTCCGACGCCTACTTCTAGACTAGAAGTTCTATTGTTATTTGGCGCGCCCTCTGTTCCGAAATTGACGCGAGATATCTCACAAACTTTGTGGTGGCGCCACCGTAAATACTGTGTTCTATCTTGATTTTTCGCCGTTAGATCCAATAGATGTCGATATGCAAGAACTGGGGTTCTTTTCGTCGGCAGACTTGAGGGTCTGTATATGCGCGCGCGGAATTCAAAGTAAGGGAAAGAAATACGTAGAATAGAACTTCGAATTTGCTTTTTGAGAATTTATGAGATTATATATATATTTAAATGATCTTAGTCATTTAATTAACAGTTGGGACACCTTATCACCCGTACCTCGGAAAAACAAAAAAAAATAGTAATTTAAACTATATGTATCTGGGTTATTCATAATCTATAAATAAAAATACTATTTCTTAATTTTTTCAAAAAGGATCAACTTGAGACACAAAAAAAATAACGTCATTATAATTTAATACATAATAAAAATGTTATTAGAATCTTGAATTACAATGGAAGTATCATTATATGAATTATTTGAATTAAAAAAGGATTATTTATGCGTCAAACGTAAGTTCATTCGTCAAAGTTTTGAATTTTTGAATTTAACGCCGCCGGGGCGCCACAAGTCTACAGTCATGAACTGCGAGCGTACACTTTTGGATAAAGCAACGCTGCTTCTGCTTGTGCCTGTCTGAACTTGAAACGGCGGCTAGTGATCATCGGATCACTGGGTTTTTTGATGTAAACAAAATCAATTTATTTGTTACAATGTAAAAAATATGGAAAATTTCCATAGTGCAAAAGATTATCATAAAATCAGTGCTAAATTTTCGTAGAATAAAATTGATCTATAAATTTTAGGTTACGTTGTAATGTATACACAGGTGTATATAGACAATGCCTTGCGAAGTTAACGTCGTATATTTTCAATTGTTTATATTACGAAGAGTCTAAAAGAAATTAAAAAATGGCAAGAGGCAGACGAAAAAGAGCCGCTGTGCCAAAAAGTGTGAGCGACAATGACGGCTATTCTCTTAGAAATCGTCGAAGTTCTATGAGAGTTAATTTAAGTTATATTTCTAATTTATCTGACTCTGGTCATAGTTCATTGAGAAAAACAATTATTGAAAGTGATGAAACAGTATCTAAAAAATCAATAAGAACCATTGAAAAGCCTAAAACAAAAGCATCAAATGTTAACAATGATACAGTTACATCTGCTAGTGTTTCAAATGTCACTGTCATCAATGCCAATAGTTCTCATCTCTGTGAGAATGAAGAAGCAGAAACTGATGATGATTTGTTAGCAGTTATTAAAGAAAAGGAACAACAACTGAATAGAAGCTGTTTGCAGTTAAAAGATGCAATTATGAGTAAAACTCAAGCCTTATTTGACAGAGAAACAGAATTGGCAATAAAAACATCAGAAGTTTTGGCAACAGCATTCAATTCATCTAATATAAATATAAATGAAATAAATGATCAAACACCTCCAAGATCACCGAGTATAAGAATTAATATAGGAAAAAATGATCAAATTATTATGTCTGGTGACGGAAAAAAAAGAAACCCAGTTCAAGTTAATTCTATGTTTAAAGACTGTGCACCACAAGAACAATGTAATGTCTCGAGAGAGGAAGATGATGAAGATGGTATGGATTGTAGTCAAAGTATAGCTAGTACTCCAAAAAAATCAAGAATTGAATATTCTATTGATGGAAAAGGGTCTAAGACTGATGAAACAATATTGAAGATTCCTGTAGCTAGGTTATTTGCTGATAATAATGATCCAAATAATTCAATGTCTGAAGTGAATCAAGCTCGTATTGCAAATAATCCAAAAAATATTGTAAGAAATGATAATGAAACAGTTACAAATAATGTTCCAAACACATCAAATGAACAAAATTATGCAATAAGCCCTATTCTTAGTCAAGGAAATAGGAAGGCTAGATTAAGACTTTCTTTAAAAAAGAAACTTGCAGAAAATTCTTCAAGATTATCATCTAATACTACAACTGAAAGTTTTATCAACAAACTTCCACTTACTTGTTCTTCTTTTGTTGAAAAACGAGATGAGGTTAAAAACAAGAGTTCAGTAAATAATAATAATACTGTTGATTTGAGTTCGAAAAATGAAGCAAGTAATAATTGTAGAACTATTAATTTGGATGATAATGAATACAGCAGTAAAACAATAAATGTTGAAACTCTAAATACAACATCATGTATGGAAATCACAGCAATTCCAACTCAAATGCCCATAGTTCGCAGATCACTTGAATTTCAAGATATAATTCGTAAATCTCTTAATCTTAATAGTGTTTGCAGTGAATATAAAAATAGTCAAAAGTTTAATATATCAACGCAAAATAGAGTACCTCCAAATACAGAGAACCATGAAAATTTATGTAAAGAAATATCACAATCAACTAGAACTACTCGAAGTAGCAATATTTACCACGAGGATTGTAGTGTAAATACAGTACGTACATCTCTTAATGTAAACACTTCTACTGATCAAATGAGTTTGGCAGATTACGTTCAAAAAGAAAACAAAAGACCAAATAATATAGAAGAAGTAGTAAATAAAAGGAACACAAATCAAACTAATGAAAACGAATTAACAGTCGATTCATGTCAAAATCATATACATGATTCAGAAATAAGCTCAACTCCAAACAGTATTAATAAACAAAAAGACAATAATGCTGCAATTTCATTTCAATCAATCAATGATCATCATGAAAAGGGAAATAACAAATCCAAAGCTGTGGTGTTAAGTTGTGATGTTAACCAAGAAAAAGAAAATAATAAAACTATGTCTCGACAGCCAAGTACTAGTACAGTTCGCTCATCAATGCAAGTTAATACTTCATTAGATTCAGCTAGAAAGTCTCCAATTGCAACAAATGTTTTAGACTTTAACAAAATATTATCAATGGTAGAAGAAACTACATGTAATGGTAATCAAACAAAAACAAGTGAATATTCTTCGAATGATCAATCATCAAATAGTGACAGTGAATTAGAAAATGTATCTTTGATGGAGAGAATAAGAAATATTTCTGCTGTTAGGAAAAATGGTGTTAATGAAGATCCAAATCCAACAGTGATGAATAGAAAACGAAAGTCTGCTGAAATTGAAAATGAAAACATTAAATCAATTGAGAAAAAGCTTCCAAAAAGTAAAAGCATAAATACTTCAAAAAAAGTAGAAGAAAATGAAAATATTGAAATATCTGATCCACAAAAATTGCCAAGAACTGAAAATAATAAATCAAGTACAAGAAGAAAATCTACTGAGTACAGGAAGAGTAGTACAAGTGCAAGGAAATCTACAGATTTTCAAAATACTAGTTCAACTGCTGAGACCAGTGTGATTGAAGCAACACCATATCCAGCAAGTCGATCTGTTTTATTTAAAACAATGATCAAAAACAATATTGATATGAACACTTTAGATCCTAGAAGATTTGTTGATTTATCTGACACTGATGATGAAGAATTAAATGAAGAATATCAAACTGTAATACAAAAAAAAATTGGTTCTCCAGTAAAAAAGTAAGTTACTAAAATTTTTTAAATATATTTCTCTTAAAAATAGTTTTGATGATTGTCGATTTATTAACTATTTCAGATATCAAAGTGTCTATGCAAGGAAAAAAACACCAAGTCCAAATTTAATGGATACAGTTATTCTTAATTCATCTGATGAATCCTCAAATGACTCAGATAAAGAAAAAGATCCGATTATTATAGATGAATCTTTAAATGAAACTAAAAAACATAATAAATCTAAAACTCATCAAGAATCTGGTGAAGATGAGACAAATAAGAAAACAGTTCCGAAACGAAAATTATATCCATTAAGAGATAATTCTCAATTGATTTCATTTAGTCCTGGAGATATACAAGAATCACCAAAAGTAGTAGAACCTAAAACTGTTGTAAAGAAAAGAAAACGAAAAGTAATACAAAAAAAGAAACAGGAAAATAAGATAGTAGCACAAGAACTTCCAGAAGTTGATCATGAAAGTGAACCATTAGAAAATGAAATATTACCAAAAACGGAAAAGAAAAAGAAAAAACCAAGAAAAATTATAAGTAAGAAAATTGTCGTAAAAAAAGTAATGAATTTAAGTATATTGGACAAAATAATGGATAATAAAGAAGTATTGCCATCACAACGCTTAAGTGAAAGAAACTCTTTAACAGAATTTGATTTAAGAAGACTGAAATGTAGGCGTAATGAAAACATAAATAAAAAACACAAAATAATTATAGTTGTAACTGGACTTTCAAAAGAGTTAGTAATATGCACTAATTTTTTACACATTTAAAATATGTCTAAACATGTTTTACCTACAATAATATTATTTTCTTTTTTCAGAGACAGAGATTTAATCAAATCTGTTGTTAAGACTTTGGGATCTGCATCTTTAGAAGTAAATGTAACACCTCGAACAACACATGTTATTAGTTCAGGAGTACGAACAATAAACTTATTAAAAGGCATTCTACGAGGCTGTTGGCTTTTAAGTATGGAATGGGCTCTTAAATCACTCGAGAATGAAAAATGGCTAGATCCTAGTCCTTATGAGATGTCTCATTTTTCGAAAGCAGTTCAAGTATGTATATTAAGTGAATTTATTTTTCGATGATACAATTTAATTCTAATAGAATATTAATTTTAATTTCATAAACGAATAAAGCGATTACAAAAGGTTGTATTCTGTCAACAGGAAAATCGCCGAGATCGACAACTGTTTGGAAAAGCATACGTGCCAGAATTATTTGTTACATGTGGTTTTATTTATGTAGAGAATGGCACGATTCCACCTACTTCAACGTTAAAAGAATTAATTAAAATCGCTGGTGGACGAATCACAGAAGAACCGAGTAGAGCTGAAATTTTCATAGGTACAGACGGTTTAAAAGAAATTTGGGTCTTAGATTCTATTACAACAGGAGAAGTTCAGCCTACAGATCAGTACAAAAGAAATTAGAAAAACTTTTCTTCTAAAGTTCAAATACGAAAATTATTTTCTCAAAAAGTTTGTAAGTATGTTCTTACAAACTTAAAATTCGTAACATACTTGTCAAATAATCATGTCTTTCTGAAATATTTTGAACAAAATATTTATTAAACGTCCTAATTATGAGTACACATCGAGTTATAATGAAGATAAAGTACAAATGTAAATAGTATTTATAAAAGAAAATGATAAATTCGTGATTTATTTTCGTTTAGCTTGTTAAGTAGAAATTGTCTTTGTGGCTGTAATTATTAACAATAAATTAAAATTTAGATTTTAATTAATTAATATTTTTACGATTTTTTTGTAAATTAAAAAATCTAGAAATTTATATTGAATTATATTTTTCTGTGACACGTATTTTCTTTTAATATATTTCGTGTTATATCATTAATATATTATAAAATGCTTTAATATTCTAACTTGAAAAATCGTAAGAATTTTGTATATTTTTTATAATAAGATATATTGATGTATTCAAAGTACTAGTTGATTGAATCAGAAAACTGAAGTTAAACAAAAAAGAATAATGTATTTTTTAAATATTTATTATTTATTTGTAAAGTGTTCTGTAAAGTGTATCAAAGTTGAGTAGAATTCATATTGGATAATGAATTTTGTTAACACTTCAAAGTCTATACTTGATGTAAAGTAGACTAAAAACAAAAAAAATATTAACTAATTACGATTAGTTTTTTTTACACTGAAGACTTTAAGATCTGGAATAAAAAAAAAGGTCATCATGTAAAAGTTATTTATTGTTCTATGTAATAAGATAACACTAAATTATATGTAAAAAGTTATTGAAAATATATAAATTATTAAAAATCATTATTCAAATTCTTATTTAAAAAAAAAAAAAAATTAAATCCCCCGAAATCTCACTTTTTACCGTTCATTTGTAAATTTTAATTTAATCCTAAGTATTTATAAATTAAAAAGAAATCACGACACTCTTTATAATTTTCGAAGAAACATCAAATCAATTCCCGTCTGCATTATAATTCACAATAAAGCCAATAACACGCGCTAAGCATCCGTATAGATATCGTATGACGAATCATCCTTGCGATGCTATACACGGCACATCAGCGTGTAACGTTCCGCAAAAAGCAATGACAAAACTCCTCTTATCGCGTATGCAAATCATACTTAATACTTAGCGTCATCAATTCATATATATATATCCATTATCTCGTGCGACAATATCTTTATATACATACATATGCCAACCAAAAATCCACATCACACACCCTTTCTCTGCAACCTGATATAACAAAATAAGTAAAAAGCTGAAACGAAAAAAAAATAATGGAAACCACATTTATAATAGCCAAGAAGTGAAAGTGTATATTGTATATACCGATATCGCAAAGGATCTTCATTCCTAGAGCGTGACGATTGCTATAATATACTGCGTCGACTCATTATGCAGCATTCACGGCAAAACTCGTTGCGCTCGGTTCGGTTGCCGCTAAGTGCGTCTTCTATAAGCTCAAGATATACGGTGCGCGCGAAAGTCACTCGCGAGCTAACGAGCTGTCATTACATATGTGGTGTACGTATAGGAGCTTCATTCTTGAAGACGTGTCTGTATGCGTATATATATATGTGTGTGTGCGATTGCCGTTGAGATTGCTAATGAAGTAGGCTCCCGGTACTCGAAATGTGCACGTGCATCGCACGCATTGTTTCAGCGACGTTTATATATATACCTATGTATAATAATATGGTATACATGATTTTTTTTTTTTTTTTTTTTTTTAATAAAGATTTTTCAATGTGAATTAGCTAGAGTTTGAAGTACGAAAAGTATGTAATTAGTCGAGGTGATTCCATTGTATGTAAATGAGCTGAAAGGAGGAGATACATTAAAATTAATATACATCATATAGCCGCGTGTGTATATATATATATGTATATCTCTAGAACGTGAATTAAATATCGGGAATTCATGTATGTGTATATATTTGTTGGCACAGTTCCTTTTTAGTTTAATCGAGGAGTTAACAAATGAATGAATATGGTAAATCGGATATGTATAAAATTTTATTTAAGTAGCTTACAAAAAGATAGACTGTCTAAAAATTGCTCTAAGCTCACGAGGCTCTCGTCAGATGAGCTCACAGAACGTGGTTGAATCTTTAAATCGCTTAGCTTGGACAATGTCTATATAACAATAAACGTAATAAACAGCTTAACGCAAACACAGGCACTATAGACGCACAATATACAATTATTCATATCAACTCGTTCAAATTTATCAAACAGATACTCCAAAATATAACAAAGGTTAAACACTGGTCAAGGAAATGACCAAAAAACTAATAGAAGTAAAGGGAAAAATATCAGTTTGCTGCGCTCATTACAATTCAGAAAATGTCACAGTATATAACTATTAGAAAAAAGAAAACTTGCGCTAAGAAAACATAGAATCACAATAGAAGACCTCCGCAAACTAGTATAAACAACAGCATACACAATAATGAATAGAGTAACCAATAAAAAAATAATAATAAATTGTGCCTACTCCGATCAATCAAACACAATATATATGACCACATCCCAACCCAACATTAAAACACTGAAGAAGAGACCAAGTCGTAATATTACAAAACTTAGTGGGTCCATGCGAGAGCCACTCACCAGTACATTAAAAAAAATCGAGTTTTAATATCCCTATTGACTGTGATCAATATTCTAATAGAATGTAAAAAATTCAGTATAATAAAAGAAACAAACTCCGTATAATGAAACAACTAACAGGTATCTACTGCAGAAACTAATCAGTGCAAAACAGTTATCAAATTCATTGATGATGAAATCAAGATGCACAATAATATACAATGTTAATCAAAATTATTATCTTGTAAAGTTAATTTTATGTATGATATATAATTATTATGTATGTATAGTATAACCATTATGTATGTACAATGTATAAGTCATTAATACCTGACAAGGAAGATACGACGATAAATAAATAAAAATACAAAAAAAGCAAAATGAACGCGTTGATTGTTTGTAGGACGAAGAAAGCGATCCGCGCGCATGCCAAAAACGTCAGAGAAGGCATATAGTAACTAGTCGTCGTTCCTCACGGAATATAATTTGATCGAATGGCTAAATTTCACTCGCTCGCGCACACCAAGTGTCGGCCGCGCGCGCGCGTTGACCCACTTATTATAGGCAGTATATATACCTTCTAAAAAGACTAGCAATGTAAAACACAATGTTCTTCCCTCTCCTTATATATACAAGAGTTTTTTTTAATTCTTTTTAATCAACATTGTCGGAAACTATAACAATAAAAGAAAAATAAATATATACATAAACATTCGAACTGTATTATAATAGACGGGCGAGCGAGGACTGCTAAAGTCTTAATTGCATTGAACTGTATTTATTTATAGTATATATATATAGTATATAGCAAGAGCGCGCGAGTTTCGAGCAACTGCACCGCTTAAAAGGCAATTTACGTTGCAGTTTATATATAGTGACCATTCCACTGTGAAATCACTCGCCGCGATGATTAATTTCGGAGGTGTATACACTTCGCTATGTATATAATAACGGTATACATTCTATACTTCTTTTTCTGCTTCGGCCGTCAAACTTGCGTATTATAATATATAGGCCAATCGCGTATACTTTCAATCTGCGCGGAAATCGAAAGGATTGTTAAATTATACTACGAAGAGAGAGAGAGAAAAAAAAGAATGAATTCACGCACTGTCCGTGCGGATAATACGAAATAACATTCAAGGACGAGTGACTGTGCTTTTGATTTCTCGGAGCGGCAAAAAATATAAGCAGTCGCGGCCGATATTGTTAAACGAGGGAGCACCGTATAGATCCTCCTGACGTTTTTTTTTCTTTTCTATATACTGATAAGCGTGTATATTGACACAAGGAAACTCCCTAATCTGATATAAAGAAGCGATGTAAATACGCGTTCTATTTCTGATAATGGCTTTCGTGCGAGCGGTGAGATTTTTTCTTTTATTTTTCACGTTTCGGTTTCGTCATATATCGCACGCGTGGCCCCGAACGTTCCGAAATGATTGAACATTGTGCTAATTGTTTTGTTCTCTCGTGTTATATATATATGCGTTTATAGATAAAGAAATACGCAGTATGCATTCGAGAGATTTATACACGCACGCGAGTTTGCTTTTTATGATATTACGGTTAATTAAAGCATCATTCAGATTTCTATCGCTAGCGGCTGTTTTAGATTTTTCGGAGTTTTGAAATGTATGTATATATGTATATACTTATATTCGGCGTTGTTGGGTGCTGAGAAATTATGTAATGCCTTGTGTGTTGTTTTTTTTTGGGCAAGGTAGAGACTGTAGTAAAGTATTGGATTCATATATTATACACGAGGCAAAGTTAGAAGCGAATCGATCGACGTTTCTAAAGACTCGGGAGAAGCTAGTTTGCAAAAGTTGAATAATCGATTTAGAAGTTGAAATTTTTAATATATATACTTTTTAGTTGTAGTGGAATTGAATATACATATATATATATAATGTTTACACATAGGCGCGGTTAAAGTTTTCCTTCTATATAATTATTGTCTCTTATGCTCAAACACACGAAGTATTATGTTCACGATTTTTCCCGAAAATTTCATTCTTACGTAATCGTTGTCTCCGAAATGTGCTACCTATTCAAATTACAAGAGAATTTTGATCATTATATACACTTTAATTATTATCATTTATTCAGCACGTTATCGGCAGATAAAAGAAGATCGCGTATACATTTGCGCTTAATTTGAAAAAAAGAAAAAGCAGTTCAGTTTACTTTAAGCTGAAAAAACAATTATTATATATACTTCGAAATTTCCTCATGAATAATTATGTGTTTAAAGATATATATATATACTATATGCTTGAATCACCGACATTCGCTCACCTCGAGTTGCTCAAAAGTAGAAGTAGTGAACGGGAGCGCAAAAATATAGCCGAAATTATAAATTAAGACAGTATAATTGAAGTTTTCGAAAATATATATTCATTACGTGAAAGGAACGCTTTTACTTTCGCGTAAATTATTACCGAACAGAATATTTATAAATATATGCATCATGAAATAACAAAATTTATTCTGAATAAATAATAACTAAATTTATTTTTACAGATTTTCAAATAAACGAACTTATATGCGGTTTGCTCCAAAATGTATTTCGGAGTCAAACAATTTAGTCTAACGTTATATGCGGTCAATCTCTAATTATAATATACATACGCGCATATATATAGTATAACGTATTCAACCATATAACCGTAATGTAATTACAACGATGTAAACTCAACTAAGCTCTAATTATATCAATTTATAGGAACTTTCTACGCTTAAACGCGTTTCAACGATGATGCATCATCACCGCGCAACATAACAAATGCCTCTATATTAGCCTTTCTTATATACTTTTCCCCCACTTGTCATCATTTATTTAAGAATCATCATACACCACGACGACTTGCTTATCGTTTCGCTTACACTAACTACGTACTACTACTACTACAATACTTGTGTAAATTTTTAAATCGTGATGTGTTACTTTTTATTGTGCAAACACATCGCGCGTACGTACGTTATCTTTTTTCCTTTTAATTCTTTTTTTATTGTGTTTTAAAAAAGTTACCTCGCCAACCGCCATTTACCATATATATACTTATAATAAACCCATATATAGCTACATATACCTAACACAACTATACACATTATTCGATCCAATAATATATAACAACGCGAATGCGCGCACGCGCGCGAATAACCCTTTTCCGATGTGATAAAGCAATTAGCATAATATACTTTCCACCCTCCACGTCACATTATTATATACCGTCTTAGCTGTCATTCTCGCGGCGCGCGAATCCAATAAAAGGTCAAGAAAACCGCGCGCGCGTTCCCTCGCAACGACCGACGACGACACCAATTCGGAGCAGAGTCCAATGTACATTTATTATTATTGCGCGTATACATGTACGCATATATATATATCTATGTATATGACAACAAAAACATACGGACGAATAGATAGTAGTGGTCGCGGTGGTATTGTACACGGCCGGTTTCTGCGTCACTCGCGTTCACGGAAAAATCAATGAACTCTCTCTCTCTCTCTCTGTCTCGCCGTTACTCTCCACCTTCGCATAAGTCCACATATACATATATCTCATCATTGTACCGCGTCATCGTGTCATCCTGGATCGTCTCCTCCTATATATACGAAAATAAACTCCAATATATATCGCTCTCCCCATCCTAGATATATATATATATATACGCGCGTGCAAGCGCGAATCATCTGCGCGACGCGACGACCCACGCGGCCGCCCGCGAAAAAGACGACGGTGTATAGGTATATACACACATATACATACACATATATATACTCTGAACACTTCTCTCTCTTACTCTTCGTCTGGCCTCGGGTAAGGCTAGTATAGTTCAAGTCGCACCAGGAGGGAGCAGCAGCAGTAGTATAGCACAGTGCGCTCTCGCGCGCGCGCGTCACACGCAAAGAGTTTAGTGAGAAGGCGTTCGTTCGCTCGTTCACTCGCGTATATATATATATATATATATACGCATACGTTCGACATCGTCGTGGTTTCTCCTCGCTTTGTAGTTAATATACATATATACTCTCCGCATAAGTACAGTAGTTGGTAACAACTGTGTATAATATAGAAAAGCTCGCGTAGTGGGTGTATATAAGAGTGAAGCGATCAGCGCAATGTGTCAGCAGCCTGACACATGTTTGCTAACATGCTACCTCGTCGTACAGTAGTGGTATCATCAGCTACAAAGGGACGAGGACCAAAGTGTGATTGTGGTAGTGGTGGTGTTAAGAGCAGAAGAGGCTACTATTGCTACTACTTCATCTCGCTACCATTGTGAGTGTAAGCGATAGCCTGTCGTCGTCGACGACGAGGACGACGACGACAATGGAGATCGAACCCGAGCAGTATTACCCAAAGTGAGTGTTGTGCGTGCGCGCGCTGCAGTAGTGCTGTTTTGTGTATATGTGTGTATGCGTATGTATGTGTATAGATCTAACACCGTCTTGTGGTGTACACCTGTATGTTTATTACCTCTCTCTCTCGGTAGCGCGTGAGAGATATATTCTCTTTAAACGCGCGCCTCGTCGATGAGCTCACCAGCTGCTGATGCTGCTGTTGCTGAACGATAGCATTGAACCATGCTGTGGGAGAGGAACTCCGATCTGAGAGATGTGTGACCTAGAGCGAGAGAGAGATAGAGATAGAGGAAAACGGGCGTATTTATATATATGGCTTCGCCCGCAGAAAACGCATTCGGAGCATTATGTATATATATATACAGACATCATGCACATTCTCGATCCGTCAATTATGCGCTCGCTATACATATATATATATACGACGACGACGAGAACGGCCCCTCACGATTGTTGTCTCTGTATATGCTCTGTGCGCGCTCTCTCTCTCTCTCTCGTTAATTATCTCTTTGTGCGGGCACTCTATAAGCCGCGCGTAAGCAAGCAAGCGGAGAAAGAGAGCCTGCCAGAGTGAGAGCGCGCACAGTTCTCGTAGATTCTCTCTTAACCCGAGACAGAGAAATTATTAAACTGCACTGATCTCCTTGTAATACTGTTTGAACAAAAAACAATATATCTCTCTCTCTCTATTTTATCACTTAACCATTGACAACTGTTGCGCGTACCTTTGATTTTCAGCTGATCGCCCGTGTATAATAATTCTATCCGTGTGTACATATGTATATATATATTTAACAGGTTCCTCTCTATACATATATATATATATATATATATACTCAAAAGTAGGTGTCAGTCGTACGCGAAAGTTTTCTCTATGTATAGAACCGCGCGCGAACGAGTTTCTTCTTCTTTTTTTTGTAATTGTTCATTATACAGAACGGAGCAAGTGAAAGAGAGAGAGAGAGAAACCAGTGTGAAATGGATCATACAATCAATGTCAATGTATATTCTTTTCTTAAAACGCGCTGTGCTTCGTATATTATACACCCGCGCGAAAGGCAGTGGTCCGATAAGAATTGCAGCAACGTATATAGAATCGACGAATTGATGGCTTTGCGCAAACATTGTTTTAATGACATAACGTTAATGCGCCGGCGTGTTTTGATTGCTCACGTATATATATATATATACGTGCATAATATACGCTCAAAGGTTGCGCGCGATGTGTATAGTCTCGCGGGGATATAGATAAGCGAACGCGCGCGCACACAGCGCAGCAAAGTGAAGTTCTTGGTGTGTATGTGTATGTATGTATGTATATATGTATAATAAACGGATAGTCATTAGTTTTCATTATAATCTTATGAACATGTCTATAGTTATGTATATATTATGTAGTAGTTGGAAAACTAAACGAGAATGTTCATATATGCGTTGTTATATTTATCTTTTTTTTTTCTTTTTCATTCCTCCTTTTTTTCCTCATTTTCAGCACCAGCCAGTATACGCCACCGTCGCCGGAACAATGTCTGCTCTTCCGCAAGAACATCACGTATATAACGAGCGTGTACAATGGGGTACCCGACAATCTTCTCATGAACACCGTCGCTTTCTTCGTTAGTATATATTATTATTATTATTTACAAATCATATATAATATGTATTGTATAAAACAAAACAAAAAGTAGTGCGTTATATATATACATACGATATGGTATTTTACATATACGTTTCTATATTATAATATATAGCTGCTGGTGCTACTATTCGGTCTGCTGCGCAAGAAGGCATGGAATTACGGCCGTTTGGCGCTGCTGCACAAAACGGAGAACCGATGGATGGAACTGTTTTACGGGGACAACGAGACGCGCGACGTCGAGGTACAGTGCATCGAGGCGTCCGTCAATTCGCACTTATCCCATACGGATAGAGGATTTTTATCATGGATCGTGACAGCTTTCAGACTACCGTTAGTATATATATAAAATGTTTTTTTTTCTTGCTTTGTTAGTTTTTGTTGTTGTTGTTGTTCATGGTTGAATGAACTGAAATGGTTAATATTTTCATTACAGAGACGAAGAGCTGTTGAAACGTGCCGGTCCCGACGGCTTGCTCTACGTGTCGTTTCAACGTCACTTAATCGTCCTGGTTACCATGATGACAGTAGTATCCCTCTGCATTATTTTACCGATTAATTTTCACGGCAATACCAAGGGCGACACTACGTCCTTCAGTCATACAACAATATCGAATCTCGATTCCAACTCACCTTGGCTCTGGGTACACTCGCTTTTATTGCTGCTCTATTTACCGATTGGGTATCGGTTTGTCATGCGGCGGTTCATCAAGCAGGTGAGGTTTATTGTCTTTATATATAGATTTAGAGCTTTTAGGCGCGAATTATTTAAAAAGAAAAAACATTTTTCTAAATTAAATTGTTTATATCAATTACAAAAGTGACGTGTCTTAGAGTACTAATAGCCTGGAGTCTCTCAAAATTCTTAAAAACGACAGAAATATAACTGACTAGGAAAGGTCGCGAACTCCGGATCACGGATATTGCTCAAACTTTGAGGTATGTTTTAAGATGATAAAATACGAAGAATGCTAGAATATTAGACCCTAACGCTTTGATATACTTGAGTTATCGACAGGTTTAGCTGTATCTGAAAGAAATACTGAAAAAATGCTCTGTTTTATTTGTTTATTGGTTAAGCTAGAAAACCCTTATATATAATTATAAAAAAAATAAATAAAACTAGAGATTACAAGTTTTACGTTGCCTTTTTTAGAATTAAAATATATTAAATATATCAAAAATTTAAGTTTAAAGTTAAGCAACAAAAATTGATAAATTGACAGGCTCTAACTTTGTACTTATTTTGATTCATTTGCGCTACTTAACTTTAAACTTTCATAACTTTTGATAAATTTAATATTTTATAATTCTGAAAAAGCAAGGTAATACTTGTAATCTCTAATTTTTTCTTTCTTTTTTTACAATTATGTATAAGGATTTTCTAGCTTAGCCAATGAATAAATAAAACAGAGCATTTTTTCAGTATTTCTTTCAAATACAACTAAACCTGTCGATAACTCAAGTTTATCAAAGCGTTAGGGTCCAATATTCTAGCATTCTTCGTATTTTATAACATCGAAAAACATACCTCAAAGTTTGAGCAAAATCCGTGATCCAGAGTCTGTGACCTCTACTAGTGAGACATATATGTTACAGTGCGCCTGAAAAGGTTAATCAATTGACTATGTATACAGTTGATACGTGGTTCGGTTTTAAATGAAAGGATTTTTTTGTTTAGGTAAGGGATATGAAACCAGCGGGAGAATTGGCAGCAAGGACGTTACTGATTACCGAGATACCGAAACATCAATGTAACGTGGAACAACTGACGGAGTATTTCAAGTACGTATGAACATAGTGAAAAATTGCACGTTTGGTATATACTAGTAGATAACACATTGAATGGTATTTTACTTTTGTATAGGGAGGCTTTCCCAACGCTATCTGTGGAAGACGTCACGCTAGCATATGACATCAAGGAGCTCACCAAACTAGACGCGGAACGAGATTGCGCCGAACAGGCAAGACTTTATTGCGAGAGTTACAATAGAAGAAAAGGCCCGTTAAAACTGTATCCTCAAGTTTGTGGCCAGATCACGGGATGCTGTTTCAAACAGGTATAATAATCCTCGATTGCAATCCCTAACTATACGACACGTATAAATAACCGATTACCAAACATACAATTTAATAACATTAACGAGCGAACAAACCAATTTCAGAAACAAGTGGACGCTCTTGAATTTTACACAGCGGAAGAAGCCCGTCTGACTGCCCTCGTCGAAGAGGAGAAAAAGATCGCTCTGAGTAAACCTATCGGTGTGGCTTTTGTTACTTTAGGTATGTGTTCCTTATTTCCTTCCAATGTAAGTTCAATGTTTCTCATTTTAATAATTATATATATCTAAATCGGGATCACAGGTACACCAGGCGCAGCAAGGACGATGCGTCGTCAGTTGCGCTCGTCGCCGTCGATCAAATGGATCGTCGATTACGCACCGGCACCAGCTGACATATTCTGGGAGAACCTCAGCATAGCGCGGCCCTGCTGGTATCTCAATGCCTTCCTCATCAATTTCTTGCTGTTCGTCGTGATATTCTTCCTCACGACGCCTGCTGTAAGTCACGCGACGATATACCATGATTTATATCATTGTAATTGAAAAAGTCTCTGCTACGCCTTGCGATTTATGTTATTCGAAATTTTTAATGACTGCGCACGGATGTGTGTGTGTGTATATATATGTACACCGAGTTTATTAAACTTGAACGACGATGACGAAAGCCCTGTTACACAAGCCGTGTCGCGTTATTACAACATTCCACAAGCTCGTACCTTTCTCTCTCTCTTCATAATAAAACGCGATTAAATTCTTTTACCCTATACCTCACACGTTTATCAATGAACAGGTCGTGGTGACTGCGGTGAACAGCTTGCCGACAACGGGCGAGATAAAAAAGCTGAGCCCACTGTTATCAGCGTTCTTACCCACTGTCCTGCTGGTGACGGTAGCAGCACTGATGCCGGCTATCGTTGGTCGGAGCGAATCTCTCGTACGGCACTGGACGCGAAGTGGACTCAATCGCGCTGTGCTGAAAAAGACACTGCTATTGTTACTGCTAATGGTACTGATTCTACCGAGTCTGGGATTGGCTAGTGCGCAAGCCTTCTTCGAGTGGACCATTAATGCGGGCAACAATACGACGCCCTGGGAATGTGTGTTCTTGTCGGATCAGGTAAGCTGGTTTTTTTTTTATTCGAGAGGATATATCGATGTAAATATTGATGAATGTAGAATTTGTATTTGAATTGTGCACAAACATGTTAATCGTCATTTTGGTTTTTTGAGATTAAATAAGGAATTGTAATTCACAAAAGTGATCAAAAAGTGGTAAAAGTTAAAGAGAATAATGGAATCAACCTTAGAAAATACATTTGTTATTCATGTTGAATTTTGAGAAAAGGACTCTATGCATCGTTCCTTCTTTTTAAAAAACATTTTAACACTTCAATCTATTAAATCACTACAGTTTCTTTAAACTAATGTCAATCTAACAGTTATTATTAATATCTCACAAAATGTTAGTTAATAAAATCGAAACAATAACACAATATATTTAAAAAAATCACTTTTCTCACTGACTTTCAGGGAGCTCTGTTTGTAAATTACGTGATAACGGCAGCCTTACTAGGCAGCGGCCTCGAGCTTGTGCGCTTCCCCGAGTTGGCCCTCTACACTTTCCGACTGTGCACAGCAAGAAGTCGTGCAGAACGTATCTGGGTACGAAAAGCTGTGCTCTGGGAGTTCCCTCTCGGCGCTCATTACGCCTGGCTTCTACTCGTATTCACGATGACCACGGTGTACAGTTTGGCGTGTCCGCTCATCACGCCTTTCGGACTTCTCTATTTATTAATTAAACATGTTGTAAGTGTGCGCCAAGAAGGCGTTTGTGATAACTATAATTATTAAGGATAGTATAGGATTTTGCGTTAAGTTGGTCTCTGTGAAAATGCAATGAAATTGTCACAAGTTGTTTTTAAAGACAGGAATCGAAACGATATTAACGAAATTTTGATTTTTCATCATTTTGCTGAAAAACCGTGAGTGCTTTTTTTGAACAGATATAGAAAATAATGAAATTTCGTTTATTTTACTTTGATTCCAGATTTTTAAATCTAATAATACTTTCGTAAATTGCATTTTGATACAGATACATCGAACGAAAAAGATGTGCAACAATTTTGAATAATTGTTTATGGTATCTTATTACGCTAAATATTGAATTAATTCAATCGGCGCAACATTGATTAATTTCAAAGATTACAAGGTTAAATAAATAATTAAATTATGTAAATATTAGGTGGACCGACACAACCTTTGCTTCGCCTACGGCCCGGCAGTAGGCGGTGGTCAATTATCAGGGGCGGCAGCGAGCGCCGCCGGAGCTGCGCCAGTTCTCGCGCAGTCTGCATTTCTAGCCTTGGGTCTCGTGAGAACGGGACTATCGCCGATGGCTGCGGTTCAGCTCAGTGGACTTGCTCTTAGCATCCTGGGCCTCGTCACCGGCGTGACTCTGCCTGCTTCCAAACCCAAGGTACGTGGTATTTGATAGCACGAACGATATATAATTACCCAAAAGGTTTTGGCTTTCGGAGTCCATATATACATTTCACAAGGTCTAGTCAAATAAAATTGACCTTTTCTTTAAAGATAATACATATGCCACAATATACTTGCATTGGATGTGGTCTTAAATAAATTAATAAGTTCAATAACCAGAATTGCCTGGAGTGAATATTAAAACTTTTCAATCGTAATTTTCTTTTTTTTTTATAACATTTTTAGAGCCAGTCATCCAAAAGAGATTTATCCGCGGGTCAGCATTTTGTTGCTCCAGTATTGCGGAAAAAACTGAACCTGGGCAGTCCGGAGGAAACGATATCGATTTCCACGTCTGCACAAAGCTCACCAAGTACGAAAGTTTATACTACAGGTTCTTCCACTCAAGGAAGTCCAAAATTATATCAGGATTACGGTCGTGAACCAACTAACGTGTAAATCATAACGTTAATAGACAGTTTTGTTTTTTTGTCCTTTTTTCGTTTTTTTTTTATATATATAGAAAGAAAGTAATGAATCGGTTGTATCAATCGGTGTTTTAGAAAACAAGTATGAGATGTTTGAATGATGAAGATAAATATCTAACTTATTTAACGTTAGGAATTGGTAAAAAATAACTATACATTACTATAGATGTTTTTTACCAAGAAAAGAAAAGGTGCAGTATAGAGAGAGGATAAGTAAATCCAATTTTAATCAAAAATTTATTGATGTGAGGATAATGTTGATTAAAAATTGGCTTACTTACCTCAGATTTAGGAAAAATAAAAGATTGATATTAATATTTTAGAAGAAAATTACAATTTTAATCAAAGGAAAACTTATTGAATGGAATCGAGAAAGCAATATAAAAATATATATATATAAACGTTTATACATATTTTAATAGAGAATTGATTTTTAATAGACCCTCTGAATGGTTTTTATCGAAAAAAATTATAAGAGGTTCGTTTGAATTTTTGAATTTGTATATTTACTTATTGTGATTAATAGCATTGATCAGGATGGAGAAATCCAGCAGCTATACAAAAAAGTATTGTAAATTATACATTATTTATACCAGTCTATATCGTATTTCTTTAGGTATTTCAAAATCCAGGCAGATTTGTGAAGTTTTTACATTTTTTTTTATTGAACTTAAGCTATCGCGCACAGGTATCACGGACCACTTTATTTTAATGAATGTTTGTGTACGTTCTAATCACATATGCGTAAATTGTATTGAGCTTCATTTCGGTAAAGTATTATTACGGTACTTAATTCAAAGTACACGAATCGATCGATGTATTACGCAAAATACAACATATGATGAATCTCGTTTTACGCAATTTTGTATTATAAATTGTCAACCGTTTATGATTGTTTCTTTTTCTTTCGTAATTTATAAATATGTTGTCACTTATTTCATTTCTTCAAACTTGCATTAAGTATAAAACTGTAATGTCTGGGGTCATTTAAAACTGTCAAGGATGAAAATGTTAATGCAGAGATTTGTGTGTTGTAATGATGTGCATTGTATATTTTTCTATAATATAATGTTACATAAATAAAACGATATTAATCTTTTTGACACTCACTTGGATCAGGCCTAATGGTCACGGCTCGCTTGTACACTGACTTATGTAAAAAAAAAGAAAAGAAAATTAAATAAAAATCGCTTTGCCTGGTAAATGAACATCATCAGTCTTGACTTATATAAAAGCAGAAAATACCAAAGGAAAAAAGCCTTCGATATCTAATTATATATTCGTATAAATTAGTGTGGCCCTTCTCGTGCGCATCATAGCGTTAAAAAAATCCAAAACTCATTTTCATCGTCTAATAAAAAATTTCGACGAAGATTTCATCGAGAATCGTTTTTCTAAGTATGTACGAAATCAAAAGTGTATTTTACATTATCTTTGTTCAATTACTGCTAATAGAATAACTCATTAAAAAAATTACTTATATTATACATAGTAATGATAGCTTACATTTGCATAGAGTTCTCAACTTACTTCATGTCGTTTGACAATAGACGTACAGATTCAAGTTGAAAAAGTTCGATCTCTTTTTTTTAGCAGCCTTTCCCTAAATCACTACTAGGATTTATACTAAAATAAATTGATAATTCCCGGTAACGCGCGATATACTCACATAATCACACATACAGTAAGGGTGCGCGATTACATGACGTCTGTCTCACTTACATTTACTTTTATAAAAAACTGAATATAAAATATACATATTATATACAGGTACTTGGACAATCAAATCATTATTGACTTTAAATACTTTTATAAAAATTAAATTAAATATCGTACTCCTATACATTATTCCAAAGATATATTAGACCGTAAAGTAATAAAAATAATATTATACACATTTGTCTGCTTAACTTGAGATTGCTATCACATAATTTTTTCGTATTTTTTCAAATAAATATCTGTAGAAACTGTTGAGATAGGTAACCTAATTTCATGATTGACTTTTATGGGATACAGTTAAAACAAGTTTTTATTACTAAATATTAATACTTAAAAAACCTAAATATGTTTTTATATAGTTGGAAGATTACTTTTGCTATCTATTTAAAAAAATGAACGTTGAATAACAAATTTTTCACTGATCACAATTAAATCTATACGTTAATGATAATCGTCTCAAATCGTCATGTATACGTTTTGGACAGACAAAAACATTTGTTTATAAAAAAAAAAAAAAAATAATAATAATAACTAATCAAAAGTACATCTATTTTATAAAAAATGTAAATAAAGAATTATCAAAATGTAATCTTCATAGTCATTAAACAAGACATCTACAAACTTCTAGAAAATAATTTTATAAAAATCCACCTTTCAAATTTCAATTTCTTCTTACAAATTGTACAGAAAATCGTACTGACGATTCTAAGAATATTGTTTAAACATCTATTATAAAGATCAGTGGAACAGTGCTACCAGTGCTATTACAGATGTATTCTATTATCTATTAAACGTATTTCTCTCAAGCCTTTCAGCAGAACTTCTGAGACTTGTCAGTAAGTTCCCAACTAAAAGATAAAACTTTCCCAACCACATCGAATTGACCGAAAAGCCATAAACTCCCCTCCCCCCCATCCTGTTCCTCGTTTCATTAAAAACTTGAAAAATTTAACGTTCTCATCGCACACTACACACTCCTCAGATCACTTTCTCACGGCAGAGCTTTCGCACACGCACATCTACACCTATTAGTTAAAAAGCTCACGCCCCGTTAATAAAGCCCCGATTCTCGCACGCGCACGTATATGTAAATTTCGCAATACGCGCGGCAGTCGCAACGACGTAGTTTAACTATCGTTTGCGCCGCTTGGCGTTGTACGCGGAGATCAGGGAATCGGTGATGCGCCGGGCTCACTTGACGATGCCGATGATGGCAGCTATTTGGTCGAGGGTGAAATCATTGTCCGCAGCTTTCTGATCCCGTCGTCGTCGACGTCGTCGCCCTCGTCGAGAACCATCGCCATCGTTCTCTTCTTCGTCGTCGTCATAATCTTCTTCGTCATCTTCCTCCTCGCCTTCCTCGCTGCTCGCCTGCACCTGAGGGATTTGACATATGTACAAAGTTTAGTGTTGTCTATCATTTCAGTGAGCATGTGTGTGTTTATATATATATAAATATATGTATAGATAGATAGTTTCGTTTTGTCGGAGTGTTGTGTGAGATTCGATCTTGTTTGTTAATCTAGTTTAGTAATCGCAATCTTATTATTAGTGGCAGAAATATCACGTTTGAAACGAAAAAAAAAACTTCGCATATTTTAATTAAACTCGCTATGTCTACGATTAACGATTATCTAAAACATAATAGGTATATTAATACATTGTTTCGAATTCATGCGATTTAAATTAAAGTTTGCAACGATGCATAATGTTTCACAAACATGATTGAATCCATGCTTCTACCGCATTAATGTTTACAACATGCATAGTGTGTGTTTTGATGTTTTGCACAATTTAAAGTGTTATTTGGTTTATACAAGCACCTTTTCGTTTAGTTTTATATTTGCCACTTAGTTATTAATTTGAAATTGTATTATGTTTTCATTCACGCAATCGCTTAAGTTACGTTATTAGAATATCTAAGGCTGCTACAACATTCGTAGTAATTTACAAAGCATGTAGAAATAGAAGATTTAAAATTTCAATACCTAGTTTTAATTTAGTTAGGTATATATGTTTAAGTTTTCCTTATAAGTTTCGACGCAAAACTTGTGTGCTAGATTATTTTAGAAAAATTGAACTGTAATAAGTAAATTTACAAGAATCACGTAACATATTTAGCGCTTATAACTTCAGCACTTGAAATACTGTATATATATTTTTTTGTTTATTAAATGAATAACAAAATTAATTAAACAATTTAATTTGAAAATTATTAGAAATAATATATCGAATTGTGATAACTATGTTTTACGTTACATCAAACTTGAAGCCTATCAAACAATAGTATATAATACTAGGCTATGGCAACCATTTTTATGCAAAAAAACACTTTCAATTATAAAAGTATGCAAATATAAAGAAGCAGAGCATAATAAATACTTAATTATACTTACGTACCAGAGATGTATTTAAAATAAAAGTGTAGAAGGCCATAACTTATACCATAGCACATTTCATAATTAAGCAATTGAATGCTCCATACATATATAAAGAGCAATAATTATACTCCTAAAAATTTTCAAATTTATGCATGCAGCTTGTAACATTGTTTAATATCATCGTAAAATGATATCGTTTCGTTTACATTTAATAAATAACTCATTATTATTACTCCATCATTAATATTTTCACTGGCACGACAGAAAGTGAAAAATATATTTTAAATTGATTTATTTTTTTCAGATGATTGTAGCGCTCCTCACGATGGACGGCGTAAGGTATAAATAACTAGGTAATTGAGATTTGACGAGATTAAAAAACGCAGAAAAAATCTCAATCAATGAAAACTGACGAGTGACTATAAGGTTTATGGAAATTAAACCTTTCATACAGTTGCCACCATGTAAACGAATAATTACATGGAAAAAGATTATTATTTTAATAATCCAATTTTAGTATATTAATATTTTAAATTTATTAGTATATAACAAATTTTAATATGCATTTGGAAGCATAAACAATTTTTAAATAACAGACATAAAGTAATTAATTTTTTAAATTACTAATTTTACATATGTGAGAATTTATGTAAATACATGGACGATTCTGATTAAAATTCTATTCTTTTTAAAGACATTTTTGTGAATAACTTAAATGAGTGTGTCAACAAGCATTTAGAAGTTTTTAATTTTGAATATCTAATGTTATTGCTCTGCTTGTAATTCATTATAGAATATTTTAGGCGTGTGCATCTTGCAGTTCAAGTTTTTATTTTTAATCATACTTTTATCAAGTAGACAGAACATGTCAATTAAAATGCTCATAAATGTATTAATTTGTTTCCCAATATGAAATGTCTGCAAATTATTTTATTAAATTTCATTGTTCCTGTTAAATACATTGTCAAATTATTTTAGTTAAATAAAATGAACTTTAATGAATTACTGTAAGGCATTGTATGCAATACTAATAACTTTTATAGCACAATTATAATTATTACCTATAAATAAATATTGTAAATAAATAATTTTTTGAATTAGCCAACTCGTGTGATGTTTTTTTTACACATTATTACTAGAACATTGATGAATAGCATATTTTTTAAGCACAATAAACCTTGATGTAGGTCCTTTCCTATTACTATACTACATAGCATAATGAATTGCATTCAACACAATTTTCAAGCTTCAAATATACTGCTAAATAATTATGAGAAATATGCAAATATTGATGGAAAAATGAGAACAAAGTATAGATAATTAGAGCTTTGAATTGTTAGCAAAGTGAAAAAGTAAATGCATTTTGAAAATGATTCATTTATGAAATATGCTACTATAAAATACCCTAATATAAAAAAAAATATCTTTGAAATTTTTATGGACAGTCAATAAGCAAATAAATAATAAAAATATTTTGAGAATTTTGTTTTTAATAATGAAAAAAATTTTTTGATGTTAAATTAAATAACACAAATTAATACAAAAATTAAAATATAAAGGTTCTTCCACAAAACAAATTACTTTTTGAACAAAATATTTTAAATTGTTACATGATGCAATGTTATATAAAAAGATACGTGCATAAAGTGCAATACTTTTTATATTGCAGTATTAACAATCAATGCTCATAAATAATAGTAACTTTTCATTTAAATATGTGTACTAGGTACATATTTTTAAATCCATTTTAATAATTAAGCATAACATTCAATATAAAATTGAACATAGCATCATTACGATTTATAGAAATTTGAGAAGGCGTTAAAATAAACAATATGCGGTGGTAGCGTAAGAAAAGTAAAGTGAGATGTAAGTTTTTCACGTAAATTATAAGAACTTATAAAAATGGCAGATCGCTTACAATATTAACGTACATAACAAAAGTATTCGATTAAAAAAATCGATTTATGAACGCAATTTTCGCTAGTAAACGAATGTAAAAAATGAAAAACATTGCCTATAGATCTGTATAAGAAATTGACTTAAAAGAATGGCAGTACTCAAATTGAACCTACTATTCATGACAGCATTTTAGAATTGCATGAATATACACGGTAAAAATTGATCCATGACATTTTTTCAACGCCATAGACAATTTACGTCATTGCACAATAATTGATATAATTATAGGTATGTTTTCATATTTTTTTTTTCGTTATTCTGACGGGGATATGAATGGCAAAACAGGACTAAGTTGAAAGACAAACAGAATAAAAAAAAATATAAATTAATAACATTTAGTTAGAATATATAAACTATATTTTGCTACTACTGCCCTCGCCCTCGTCTCATGCTTTGCCACCACCGTCGATGATCTTAAAGACTTTTTCTAAAAAAGATTTTAAAATCATCTTTTTTTTTTTTATAAAATGATCATCTTATATATTTCAGTATGAATTTGTCAAATAAAATTCGATCAAAAACAATTATTGATTTTTATATTTTCAAAATTTTAAGATTAATATTAGCTAAATATAATTGTTATTTTTTACAAACTACTGTGTAGCTAATAAAATTTATCTTTTCTATCCACATTCTTTATTAGAAATTTCTTTTTTTCATTATTTAGGTATAAAACATTATAATTTTCATATCCTTTTTCAATTTTAAAATAGAAATTAGATCTGCATACAAGACAATCATTTTATAAATAATACTATCTAAACAGCTGGTTTGATAAAATTTGTATAATTGGTTACAAAATAAAAAATAAAATAAAAACTTCACCCACTCCGAGTTCTTTTAACTAAAGAAACATTATGCATTATTGTAGGAAAACAGAATTTCAAAATATTAGATTGATTTATTCTAACTAAAACTTGATATTAGTTTCAACTACTATGCTTATCTAATACTTAACTAGGATATTCATTTTATATAAGTTAATATAAAAATTTAAAAACCAGTACAATTATTAAATGTAATTTTCAAGTAATAATATAGAAACTTATTTTCACTGTTTAAGTCTCATTAAATTTTGTAGTTAAATTAATTAACTATTTGTATATTCTAGACACACATGGTACTAGAATTCATTTAATAACTAGGTAATATATAAGAAACAAGTACGTATTTGTTTAATAGATGAATTGTAAGTAATACGTACATAATTAAGAGCAAGTAACTTTAAAAAAATTCAAAACCAACTCGAATAAATCTTTGTAATATTTTTGAAATTAAAAGGAGTTAAGGGCTCCAGAAGACACCGATAACTATATGATCGGTCGACGCAGTCAGTCGCTGGCTTTTACACGTGTCAGCCGCTGACTTACCTCGACGATGGCACCTCTCGGCGAGATCTCGTCAGATGTGGTTGCAGGTGGCAGTACAGATGTAGATTTCGCCTTCGATGTCTTTGGCGAGGACGATGCTAACGCAGACTCCGTAATCTGTCCATTAGGGCAGTCACTGATTATAAAAGAGTCGGGTTCGCTAGCAACCAAAACGTCCTCATCACCATCGTCATCCATAAGTGCTTCGCCCACGTCTCCTTCTGTCTCCTTGTAGCTTTCTGCATTCTCCTCCGAATGCCTATAGCACATTAACGTCCCTGTTTTTCGATCCTCGAGCAAGTTGCCAAGTACGTGAACTAAAATATCAGAATATTTGATGTTAATAATTCATTTTAATTACATTTTTTCCTATACGAAGATACAAGAGTATTTTATAGAAGTAAAATTATTTAAATTATTTTAAATATATACCTTGACAGAATGCATTACAACAATAACTACAGTGTATTCCCGTTCTCTTATAACATTCTGCACAAAAATGCCACGGACAGTGGAAAATTTGATCTGGGCCATCTTCGATAGCAATACACTGTGGATGGTACATTTTACCACAAGTTTTCTGATCACACCGATTTGCCTCCTCAGGGTTATTTATTTTCAAATTACAATTCCAGCAAAAAAAAGTTTTTCGATTTCTTGCGAAAAAAGAAAATTATAAAGATTTTCTGATAAGATAATAATTTTCAATTTTATTTACTATGATTACCTTTTTTGTCTTTTAGTTTTTTCTGACTTTTCCATTTTTTTTTGTTGTGTAGCTTTATCTGCAGTTTTAGAAATTTTTAGTCCTATAAAGCCACTACAATTCGGAGCTTTACAGAGACAAGGTTTTCGCTTTTCTCCATCACAAGCTAAATTATAATTAAATGTTAATTCTTCACCAGGTTCTATGTCTCGCATAGCAAATAACCCAATTCGTGTATCACCATTAACAGTCCACTTTTGTGTTTCACAATTGGGCTGGCAGGAATGATCTAATATAAATAAAAATATAACAAATTAAATTTTATGGTAAAATAGGAACTAAAAAATAAATAGTAAATTTAATATTTATTAATTGAGCACTCACTCATGAAACGACTTAAATTTCCCTTTGGTTCAGCATCTATCATTCTATTATTATCTATAGTTAAAAAGTAATAGTTTTCGTTTTTTCTTTCCTTTTTTTGTCGCAAACGTAATCTATATTCAGCTTCGTCTATAATTTCGCCTACATATTCGATGATAAATTGATTCTCTTTCAAATATTCTAAAGTTGCAAGCCCCCAACCTCGCCCACTTGTATGAACAGGTTTCAGTGCGGGATATTTTCTCTGAACGAACATTTGATTTTGACATCTCGGACCTGCAGGACATGCATCAGGATTGCATTCAATCAATAATAGGCGATTTAAGCAATCGGTATCAGGCGCGCAGGGATTAGCCTTATTTGGATCACAATTGCAAGCAACCATACTATCGACTTCGGGCATTTTTACATTGCCCACTGGCTTATTGACCTGCAAAAATCCATTACATTTACAAACTTGTATTGCATATAATACCATAATTTTTTATATAATATGTCTTGTATTACATATAATACTATAATTTTTTACATAATACATTAATTTGTTAATTAAAATTATATTTCACTGTAATTACAAACATAGTTACATATCTTACCCTCAATTTCACATAGTGCGGTGGTTTGAGATGCCGAGAATCTTCTCGAGTTTTGGCAACAGCCCGTTCAAATGTTAGACGCTCATGAAAGATTTTTGCTTCTTCCAATGCTTTCCTGTAAGATTCTTCAACCTTCTTTGACCCAATGACTTTCGCGCTCTCATCCCCGTCTTGAAATAAAAATGCTTTTCCTCTAAAATAATTTTATTTTTATTTAATAAATGACATCGATTTTACAACTATATTATTAATTATTAGATCTTACCTATGAACCCAATAATAATCTCGTGTTCCCAAAAACATAACGCAGAATTCGCCAGTTTTGTGAGACCGCATTGCAATTTTCGCAGGAATTTCATGAGGGTAACAAATAACGGAGGGCCACCACCTGTAAGTTCCAAGCTTTACCCAAACTACCTCTCCATAAAGAGGTAATCTTCCCGTTTCACAATCTTCACAAATAAAGCCACCATCTGGTGCAGCGTCTAAGCCTAAATAAAATTTTTTGAATATAATAATAGTCATTTACGATTGCTTATCTCTTACGGGAATAAAATTACTAATATAAATGCAAAATCTTACCTAAACATTCTAAATGGAATGACATAGGACAAGTGTCACAACAAATCAAACTTCCACCTTCGGTGCAGAGGAAACACCAAGTAGCATTAACAGGTGGGTAGGGAGATTTATAATGTTTTGGACAAACTATTTGACTCCCAGTCATGATATTCGAGCCAGCAGGAAGGCATGCTATCGACGCATGGTATGTCGATGGACATCTTACACAGCGAGCGAACTTTTCTCCCGCGGATCTCGGATGGCCGTTCTGAGGATTATCGGAAACACACGTGTGACAAACGTGGTAAGGGCAAGTCAGTCGCTCTCCGTGCCATTGGCACTGAGGCCAAGTCTTGAGACAGGAGGCGTGATAGTGCTTGCCGCAAGCCAGCACGGAACATTTTATACGATCGCCATCACCGTCGCGCTCGTGACAGACGAAACAAGGAGGCGCTACGCCAGACAGACAATCTATGCACCTAAAGTTCTCATCATCGAACGCCTCCTCCTCTTTGTTAATCTTGTTTTGTTTTACTTTAGCATTTATTTCCTTCAGATCTTTATAAGCCTCATTCTCTTCAATATCCCCGGCTTCGCTTGGCTCGGGACTTGATTCTCCTGGTTTCACGCAATTGAGATGAAAGTAAGAAAAACAAGGACCCTTGCAGCGAATCAGTTTGCCAGTTGTTTCACAGATCTGACAAACGCGTTCCATCTTGAAACCTTTGAAGAGGTTGTAGGGACGAGTTCTTTTGCTTGTTTCAGCTGTAGGGGGAGATGGTTCTTTACTCATACCGGGAATAGCTTCATCTTTATCTATTTTAGATTTCCGTTTTTTAACAGCCTTTTCATTTGTTTCAAACTCAACGGATCCTTCGCGTTCCGAAGATTCTTGTCTGATTTTCGACTTTCTTTTTCTTGATGATCTATCGAGATTTTCGGATTCAACCGATGTCGTTTCTTCTTGATCGGAGTCCTTCGTTCGATTAATATCAAGTTTATACTTTCTTCTTCTTGCAGGTTTTTCATCTTCTTGATCAGAGAGATCTCCGTTTTCTAATTCTATTTTAGTTCTTCGTCTTTTCGGAGTTTTTTCTTGTTCATCTTCTGAATCGACGTCTTCTTCTTCATCCTCTTCATCTATGTCTAAAGAATATAACCTCATTTCTTCTTCTTGCAAGTAGTCTGCTCTATATTTACCTCGTTCTTGAGAACTCATGTTCTCCCATAAATCTAATAAATAAGCTTTGATATCAGCTTCTGTTGCTTCGGGATCTAATTGTTCCGCTGATTCTTTGTTTCGTTCACAAAAGATTTCAAACACTCCATCTTTTCCTGATTTCTTTTTTAACTTTCTCATAATAGGAGCTTCATCGCTGGAATCTTTGTGGCTTGATGGAGGTGTGGGAGGAGTTTCTAAATCTACACTATCTGCTACAATTTTTTCGTCTATTTCTTCTATTTCTTCGTTCTAAAAAGAAAAATACAAAATTTTAAAACTTAATATTTTTTCAATTGGTTTGTAAGAGATAGAGAAAAAAGGTAAATTAATATATTTTCTACGTACATTTGGCTTTGATCTTTTAGATGATATATCATCATCTACTAAAATTTTCCTTTTTTTGCTACTTTCTTCAATGCTTCCAGAGCTATTCAACCATTTATCTAATGAACCATTCTTTTTAACTTTAGGCTTGAAAAGTTCAATCCTTGCTTCAACAGTTTTAGCCATTAGTCCAGATGCTTCTGCAACTGCATCATCCCATTTCAGTTTCATTGATGGCTTAATTGAAAATCCTGCTGCGTATTTTGGATTTAATTTTTTTACTTCAGGAGTTATTTCTCTGCCTCGTCTAGCGAAGTCTGAAAGGCCAAGGAAAGATATTAAGCTTGAAACTGGTACCCAACTATGACGTCCCTTGTCTGCGCAATATCGAACATGTACGTAACAGGAAAATTTGGTAGTAACTGAAAAGAAAAAAGTAATTTTAATTATATAATTTTAATTAAATAATAAGTACTATTAAGAACAAAATTTATTATTTTTATGCATAGAAACTATATTTATACTCAAGTAACCTTTCAGCAGACATGGTTATATTTGTACATTCTAAGCATGCAATGCGTATTACAAGAGTATAACAACATTATAAGCTAATATTACTATTTTAATTGAGTTATTAGTTTTATTATTTTAATACATATTGAGTTTAGTATGTTTATTTTAAAATTTATCATGAAGTGAACTTGCAATGAGCATCATGTATTAAATAAGTTTCCCCCATTGAAAAATCAATGACTGTTACTCAGTAGGTAATATAAGTATACACCCTTTTACATCTATGGGCAATGTAGTTATATATTTGTAATATTCAAAAATATATTTTTAAGTATCTAATTGAAAAAAAAATAATAATAATTTATATAATCTTATATTTATAATACCATATATATTACTATCAACTGTAATTATAAATAATGATAATTTATACATTTGATACAAATATATACACATTTAGTAAATAAAGAATTCAAATATATAATGTATAATTAGAAATTGAATACAAATCTAAAAAAATTTCATTCAGTTATAATTCTATAAGCTATTATATTTCCAAAATTTGGCTTCATAAATATTTATATTTGACCAAATAAAATGGTACTATACAAGCTATCATACAAATTGATATAATGTATTCATAAATTTATTAAGATTGATTAATAATATAAATAACTGTAATAGGTATGAATACCTTACTGCACTAACCTTTCTGTTGCTTTACATACAGCAAATTTGTTGGGTCAAGTGTTACCACACCGGGCCAGAATGGGAAGTTTCCTATTTTTGCCCAGACAAGTTGACCTAAAGTAAATGGACATTTCAATTGCAATTCTTCAATGCTGACTTTTTCCCCTTCTGTAATTGAGCCATCAAGGCTGATATTTATACTATCATTTATGACGACTGAAGTATCTTCCATGTTGGGAATTTCATCTTCAATGACGACTTCTTGCTTCTGATTCTTTGGCATTTTGGAATTCTGCAAAGCGTGAATAACGCGACCTTCAGTTATATAATAATAGATTTAAAAATTATAATTAAAGCAAAACTAATGCTAAAGCAATTTTATATAAACTTTCTGAAAACAATGAAAATCAAACTTAATCAAAATACACGATTCTTATTAAAAAAAGTTAAATCAAATATTTTATTGCACAAATATACTTTATCTAAGCTCTAGTAAATATTATTTTTAAATTATTCGCAAAAAAAATTAGTTTCGATTCAATGCCACAGTCTATACTCAATAATCTTAGAAATGGAGCACTCTATGCGATCACAGGTACAGTAATTAACTATTGCAGTCACTAATTCATGGATTTCTCATCAAGGAATCTTCTAAGCTGCAACGATACATGCCTTTGGAGAGTCGAGAGCTAACACAGTAGGAGATTTAGGCTTGATAGTTCTGCCATAGCGGCTAGTGCCAGGCAGGTTTTTAAGCAAAGTTGCATCAGACTTGTTCTCATTGCCTTCGACTTTGATGTTCTCCTTCTGTTCTTCCTGAGTTGTAGTTTTATCACTTTTATTGTTCTTCGCAGTGGCATCTTCCTCAAGGGAATTCATTATCTTCATTAGCAGTCAGTTCTCTGGTAGTACACATAATATCTCAAGCACTGAGGCTGAGACACAGAGAATTTCTTGTGCACACCTGGGGGGTCTATTCACCAGTGACTCAAGTGAAAGAAAATAAGAACGTATGCATGAGCACGCGCTGCGCTCTACATATATCTATAAACCGCACAGTAACGACGAGGGTAACCTCGATTTTTCGTACCGACTTTGTACCGCGTTTTTCGTCACCACACGCGTCGCCCGGAGGAATATTACACACGTACGCTCTCGCGTCTCTCAAACGTGCCTATATGGTACAATAGCTCTCGCGGTTATATAGTAGTACGAGAAAACATCAGAGACAGTCAGCGTGAGAGAGAGTGAGACACAATGATGATGCTTACTGCACTGTACACTAAAAATGTGTTGCGCGCGCGTTTCCCGCGATTTCCGAAATGCCGCCAGCCGTGGTGCGCGCGCGCGCGCGCTCTATCCTGACCGCGGAGCGAGAGCCGACCGAGGCTATTGTGTTCTCTGGGTGATAGGTGCACGCTGATTGGTTGGTAATCGGTGCCCGCGAGCTAATAGCCAATCGTCGATGCTCGCCGTCGTTTACATATTGTTGGCAATAAACGTCGGGTTTTATTGGACATTTATTAAAAAAGTGCGCGAGCCGTTAATTTCACGCGCGGTGTTATTGTTTGACGTAACTCCGCCCTTCTATGCAGATATCCTATACCTATATCTCCTACCGGTCTCTCTGACTCTCTCTCTCTCTCTCTCTTTCTATATACATGACCGCGCGGGCACGAATTCGACGTTGTTTTTCTGCGAGAGGTCGTTTTTGGCGGCTAAATTAGGATTTCCGAGAGATGAGAGTGGCAGACTATACGGGTGAATTCCTTTGTCCTCGCCACGACGGTAACACGCCTGCGTGCGTCTACGGCCGTAGTTCACTTGTTCTTGAACTGTTTTATCAAGAGAGTGTATATAGAATTTCTATCTTATTCTTGGAAAATAATAATCTTGTTTTGGTTTTAGGAAATACGTCGAGAATTCGGAGTTGCAGGAATTTTTATAAGCTTCTGGTAACGTGTATTTTGTTACGCACGTATATTATAAATAAAATAACCTTGCGTAAGATTATACTCTTGATAAGAGCAATACACAAATAAAATAAGTGTCGTTGTATAATAAAAATGATACTTCTGCTGACAATGCGTTGCTCAATTGTTTGTTTTAACGCTTTCTCAGTCGACTTGTTGCTTTATTCTTTCATTTTGAAACGCTCCATTAGAATAAATTGGAATATTCAATGCTGAATTTATAACTTATTCTGTACGTGATAATGTGGGATAAGTCACATAATAAAACATACAATGTGGTATTTAATAAAACCGATGCGGAGACACAGAATAAGATAGTGGAAACGCTGACTACGGAGAATGCTATATTGAGTAATTTATCGTGTGAGCAAAATGATCGTCGCGGCATCGTTCGTCTGGGTTACGTAATATTACGCTATCGTTAACTTCATTATCCATCATCAAAACAATATAAAAGTAATTCCTTGAATAATTTTTGTCGATTCTACGAGGTCACGTATTCGATACATATTTAAAATTTTTTTTATTTTTAAACTTTAATGATCCTCTATATACCATCTTCTGAGTTTTTGTAAATGAGAATTTTTGTACAATAAACTAAAACCTTAGTCGGTGCACCTAATAACTCGGATTTTCAAGAGCTAAAATGTCAACAAAACCAATATACTTAAACGTCAACACTTTTTAACGTTAACACCATGAATTGATATTTTCAATTCCCGCGTCACATGTATATCTCTCTCTCCTCGCCCGATAAAACGGCCATCTTTCCTCGTGTACACGTACCCTCTCAGAAACCTTAGCTCCACCGATAACAGCGTTCCATTATTTATACATCCAGTACGTACACGCGCACCCTCGTCATTCATTGCTCTATATACTCAATTCAAACTCCTCTCTCTCTCTTCCTCCTCTCATTCATTCTCTTCGCCCCTCTCATAAAAAAACCCTCCTCATAAAAACACCGCTGTACATATATACGATCGATAACCGAACTCGCGTGTCTAAAAATAAACCTCTCTCACTCTCTCTCTTTCCCTAAAGCTTCTGAGCGTATATACGATCGAAACCCATCGTCGAGACCCTCTTTCACTCGCTCTCCCACTTCTTCGCGAACACACAATACAACGCGAGTACTTATTACAGTCCTCCTCTTTTTTTCCCTTTTCTCCTGCATCAGCAAGGCCGGATCGATCATCGTATAGGCACGCGCCACGATATATATACATACATATATACAATCCTCTTTGCATAACACGATGCCTACATAACCACACGAGTATATATATATATATAACGGGTGCAATACGATCCTAGAGAACGAGAGAGGAGCTCTCTTCGCAGGAACGGGGTCCCATTAACATAAATTCTGCTCGAGAGCGCGCGAACCGGTTGCCTATATACGTGCGCGTATATCCATCGATCAGTAAACGCTCGCTCGCTCGCTCGCGCGCGCGCGCACGCAGCTGCCTATATACCGCTCCTTCTTCTCCTTCCACATATATATACTCTCTCTCTCTCTTATACAGCTTGTGGCCATATACATATATATATCCAACGCAGTGCACCGCTCGCTCGCGCGGGCATACAGCTGTTTTCGTCAGTCCGAGAGAGAGCGCGGTTTCGGAGCAGCGCTGTATATACACGCACGCTTATATATATATATATATATATATATAATATATAGAGACTGCAGAGCGTCCGTTCGTCCGGAAGAAGAGGTTTTGTTGCCTATATACTGTTGTTCTGTTTGCATTGCGATAAAAAGAGAGGAAGTATATAAGTGTGAATTTGCACAGTGAAGTGATATAGAGGAACGTAGACGTGACGCTCGTGGTTTGGACAGTATACATTAAGCAGCAGTTCTCTTGGCAGGCGGCTGCAGGGTGAATTATGGTAGTAGGGAAGGATGACGAGCTCGGGGATATCGACGACGAGAGCTTGGCACGAGTCAGGCTCATAGCCGACAGGAAAAGGCAGCTCGAGGAGGCAGCTGATCAGGTATATATATATGATTTTTGCTTCTACGTAATGTATGTGTTGCTAACTGCCTATATATATATATGCGTTTACTTACACGTATATATCATCTTATTCCCTCCAGTGTTTTCGTTTCCTCGCGGTCCGCGCGCGCGTGTATATGTGTGTATGCGTTTGTTATACCTATATAGATAGAATGGTATGCGGAAAACGCGCGAATGAGTCCGCGTAATTACATGTTCTTTTGTATATGGGCGCGAGCGCACGCGCGCTTTCCCTTTGTCGTCGTCTTTCATCACGCAGGCAGCTCTCTATATGTGCGGAGGTGTAGATTATTACGGGGTTAAGCACTTCGTGCGTGTCTGTCGTCATCGGAGAGCGGTGCGATTGTTAATTCTAAAATGAGTCTCGCTGTTTGGATGTGTGTATATATGTAGATAGACGAATTTTCTCATGAATTCCATTACGCGAGCATGATGTGTTTGAATTATGCATGAGACGCGATTATCCGAAAGGAAGAGAGGAGGAGAGATGAAGAGAGAGAGCAAATTGTTACTTTGTACTACTTTTGTAGTTTAAAAAATAATGGATAAGGAGAAATGTTGCGAGCTCGAGTTACAGTTACAGTGACCGGAGTATATATATATTTATAGGTGGACGTGCGATTGGAAAATTACTAAACAGTTAGGAATGCGCGTATTGCAAACAATTTTTTATCTAAAGTATTTTAATTGCATTGTATAGTTACTCATTGATTTTATAATTAATTCATTACCTTTTTCTGTACATAAATTTCGTATATATTAAACATCAAACGTATACATTCTAACTATTGAATTAACAGTTAGTTTTTTTTTCCTCGTATATTCATCTCTTTTCACTGTATATTTTTATTCGTGAGAACTTGCGAGGATAAAGTAATCCAAACATTTTTTGTACGAGTGCTTTGGAAACCTATACACTTTCCTTGATTAGGGTTTACCGTCAGACTTTTCCAGAAGTCTCCCGATTTTTTTGACATCCTACAATATATTTATGCGGCAACCCTCTGAATGAACTCTAATTTGATGTTACCGTGTAATACAATGGCTTTATAAGCTCTTTATGCTCAGTGTTATTGTTCTAAGTATATAATTCTATAAATAATTATCGATTTAACTGTTATCAAAACGGTTTCTTTAACCTTGTTATTTCTAAAACTTTTTGTATATGTATAAATTTATTTAGTATATTTTTTAAGCATTTTGCAAATAAATGGAACACAAATATTATAATTAACATAGTTTAGAAGATCAATTGTTTAAAATTATTAATTAATCAAATCATTATATGTGTCACATTTGAGATATAATAGAATTAGATTTAATTTTAGAAAAAAAAAAATGCCTTGTCTAACTGAACTCAAATTTCAACTCAACTGATATGTTTACATACTATACATATATCATATCTCAAACTTGATAAAACGTGCTATGCTCACGAAAATCACTGCATATACATACATAAAATGAAACGACAAAAGATAATTATTTTATATACTTACAAACTCAACGAAAAATAAAATAAAAATTCTTTATATAATTCTTAATTCCTCAAAAAAAAAATTAATAAATATAAAGAAAACCACCTGCATCACCAAGCTAACCCTCGCCACCATCTTCACACTTACAGGTCCGCCAGGATATCCGTGGCTGCTTCGACCGCCTAGCTGAGACTCTGCGAGGCCGTGAGCGACAGCTTCTACGTCAAGTAGAAGCAATTCACCGTCAGCAGCTTTCTCTCGTTCAATCCAACTCGGAGCTTCTACCAGCTTCGATCACAACTATCGACACTAGTCTTGCTGGTGAGGAGGAAGTGCTCGAACGGCTCCGTACTTTTGGCAAAATCGAACTAGCCAACAGTGTATTCGCGGTCGACGCTGAACCTTACAAAGCTGAGGAATATATCGAGGCTGGTGAGGATTACGTTAGTTTCGACAAATCGCTAAAGAGTGAGAGCGAGACACTTGATGTGAGCAGTGTATTAAAGGCGAGAAGGGACGCGAATGGAAAGAAGAGCAAGACGATCAGTATCAATTTAAATTGCACCTCCTGCGAGACTTGCAAATTCGAGACGCAGGATCGAAGTCCAGGTGAGAATAATGTCGTTCGTTCATTGTCGCAGTTATCGTTTATTCATGCGTTATAAAATAATGAAGCTGAATGTAATTGGCAATAATTGATCGTATAGAAAAAGTTTTTTTTGTATAAGAGAAATCGTGTTGAAACCCATCAGACGATTTTGCGAAGTTTTTTTTTTAATATTTTTTTATGTAAATAGTAATTTATTTATTGAGAAACAAAATCATTCGTAAAGGATTAATATGATGATTTTTATGTTGCAGCTATCTCAACGATTACAAAAAAACTCGAGGAGATTGCAATAACTCCCACGACTCCAAGTACCAGCTCGGAGCGATCTCCCTTCCAAGAAACCAACGTCGACGTTTTCGTTCTTCCGGAGCTTGGGCTTCCAACGCCAGAACCCGAAACTCCTTCAGCTACAGAAGCAACGGCGCCCAACGAGGATTTGCTCCCAGAAAATGAAGACAGCAAAAGTTTAAGCTGCAGCGTACAGACCGTCGAACCTATTGAAGATTCGGCGTGCAAGACCGACGAATTTGTCGAGCCGACTGTTAAAGTCGTCGACGGCGACGATGTTACTGATGCTTCCAAACCGACAGACAACGATGACGACGAGGCCAGTGCGTCAGCGCAGGAGAAGCTAAAGGATGCCGAGCATCCGAAACAGATTCAGCAATGGCTTCAGCAGATCCTCGCTGAAACGGAGACTGAGCCGATGATTCACGAGTTCGACCATTTGTCCAAGATACCAAATACACGACTGTACTGTACTGAATTTCCCGTAGAAACGTAAAAGTCTGACGAATAGGAATTATTATATACACGACGAGAAAATAAAGGACGGAGGACGTTATATTATGTGTAAGAAGATAATGAAAAGGCGCACCACTGAGGAATTGCTCCATTTTCTTAATTAAGAGCTATTTAGAGTTAGGATCGAAGTAATGCACACAGGGGACGTTTTGATTTACGAATTGCTACTTAATGAAGAATACCAAGTCCTATGTGGGGCCAAAATTCCATTGACGATAAACATGGAATGTGAATCAAGAAGTCTGATTTTCCATTTATTCTAGCTATCTTCTATTTCTCTCTTTCTCTATTTGTTTTCCACTATGATACTGTTATTTATTTATTTGTAATGTTTAGGGTAAATTGTACGCTGGATGAAATCGTAACCCATAATTTGTACTTAATGTATATGGCCGCATCGTCGACGTTTGCACGCGCTTGCATACACTTAGTTGCCTTGAATCCATGAGTGTTTTATCTTCTTATAATGCTGTAATAACTGTGACTCTTATTACTATTATGTAAAGATTTGTTGTAAACTTGATTAAAAACAAAGACAAAGACATGTCGCCGATTGAAATATATCTTTTAATTCTCTTTATCAATAATACATGAATAATTAAGCTCTCTATATCTACTCAGTTTTTTTTTCTTCACACGGTTGTACCTCATTAAATGCGCACGCTTCGCACGTTCTGTACAAATATAATGAGTGCGCCGCACCGTTCGTTTAGAAGAACAATAGGTATGTATGAACATTTTGTACTATATAGAAATAGCATTTTATAAAAATAACGGTGAAATATTGGAACAGTCTGACGGGCAATACATATTGATGCATGTTAAACGTAATTCGACATAGTACTGATTCTCTATTTTAAAATAAGTATTCGGTAGAAACTTACTCGATACTCGTAATAAATTGTTTCAAAAATTAAGAATTTCGATTTATGTTTTTCTTTTTGTCTCTTTTCTATGAAAATATTATAAAATTCATAGCAATAGCAAGTTTGTAATAATTTTTGTTAAATACACATTTATCTAATTCACAAATAGTATTAGAAGCATTGAGAAATTTGTAAAGATATTAAATAGGACGATTGATTTAATAGTATGTGTGATACACTTCTTCTTTTATTAGGACTAACTAAAATTGTGTCTTATAGCACATGAATACTATTTCAACACCTCGTGTTTTCATCGTCGATGATAAGAAATCTTACCTGACAGAATATAGCTGTCATTATACTACGTTGCAGTTTATTTATTTAGCTTCACACGCTTCTTTCAATAACAAATCATTCGTACCCGACATTATTTCAATTAACAGCCATACCTAATGTACTTTTTCAATTCCATCATAGTATAATGTATTTTTTTTTTTTTTTCATTAGATAACTACCTATCAAAGATCGAAAGACGAAAAAGCATTTCACGAAGTGAATAAAACAGTATGGCTCAATTCACGATTTGTTAATGACCATACAAAGATAACTCTCGCACCTGGAAAACAAAATTAGCAGTCGTCATCAAGAGCGACGCGTCTCGTTTCAACAATAACATTGCTCTTTGGCATTAAAACACTCGTAAATGGAAATAAAGCTGACACACTGATAAGTTTTAACTTTTCTCTTTTCGCCCGGCATCTGGAGAATGATTTTATCATTCTCCTACACTATACTGTTTGACGTTACTCATTTGGCTCTCCTTCTCATACTTCTTTTTTTCATCGTTCATCATCATAATAGAATAATACTTCGCTCGTGAAGTTACAACGTTTTATCGATGTGAATTATTTACAAATCAGCATCGAGATGAGAGACCATTATTCTCTTTTTATTAAAAACTAATCAACTCAGTAAATGGGGGGATGAAGGGGGGAGTGGAGTTTGCTACCTGAATTCAAAGAAGGAACTGATATATAATAGACTGGATTTCGCGTTAAAGCTAGCGAAGGAGCGTGGCTCGGGTCATAAGGAGGACAGCGGTGCAGTGTGACCGGGCTTCGTTGCCAATTGCCTCGACGACTCGAGCGGTGATACGCCAATCCATCATTTCAGCGAAACTTGGTAGAAGATCCAGTATTCGCAGAAGGATGGGACAAATGCCCTGTCCTTGGTAAATTTCACTGGTACGGATAGTTGGCTCAGTACCTCCTCGTACATCTCCAATGATTCTGGACACGATGCACCGTTTCCCTGATTTTTAAAATGAAACAGTTAGTTCTCCCAAAGGTTAAATCCTCATTAGTTCGATTTATACTGAGCTTTCGCGACTTACATGAGTCATGTACTTTCCAGTAGGCTTCAACACTTTCATGGACGAATTCAAAATTAGCCTGATGAAGTCCCAGGTGTCGCCTTGCGGCGTTGTACTGATCGGAATGTCCGTCAGGTCGCCGAATATATAATCAAACTGACGACCCTCCTCGATCATGTGAGTCAGGGCTTTAACGCAGTCACCAACGATAATCTATCACACAGAAAAAGAAATCTTTAACTATTTACGAATCGACATTTGACTACGAATAAAAGAATATGCCTTAATAGTTAAGAAACCATTCATTTAAGATTGTTTTTTTTTATACTAAAATCGTAGTTCCTTAACTATTAAGACACATTCTTTGGCCTGCGAAATGGAAGGACAAAATCATATTCTTTAACTATTGAACACATTCCATAACTATTAAGACATATGACTTTGATACGAGAAAACTGGTTATTTCTGTTAATAGCACGAGACTTAAAATACTGTAAATTATTTTTTAATAATAATTGAATTTAGGTTTATCACAAATACTACTTGCGTATAGTATATTCTTCGTTAATTGTAAAAATATTTTTTCCCCTGTATACAAGGAAAAAACGCGTGGTTTACCGTTAACCATTCGTTCCTATACTATATTACACATAACTTAAAATTCAAATAATTCGCTTGTTCTCACCTCGTAATGGGAAGTCTTTCTCTTATCCAAGCAATCGCCGCACACGCTACGCATGTGCTCGCCGCAAGCTTTCATCACGACGTCATCAAGCTAGAGAATGGACAAAGAAGAAAAAAAAGTTAAATAAAAAACTAAAGTAAATGAGCATATAGCGTGTATCATATATGCGTGCGATAAGGCAAATGTCGCATTATACTGACCTCGAGCATGGTAACGTGCTTGGGATTCTCTTTGAGTAATTCCCAAAGTAGACCACCATCACCGCCACCTAGGATTACGATCTCTTTGTCCTCGTAGTTTTCCTTGCCGCGTTGCATTAGCGTCTCGGTATAGATCAGATCTGCCTCCGACATATCTGCGAACGATCGAATTTAACATTGATAAATATATAAGCATGTTTAATGTACGAGAAAAAAAAAAGAGAAAGAAAATTGTGTACATACTTTGCAGCTCGTCAAGGACCAACATATTGCCGAGGGACTTGGAATGCACGATCTGCACTTTTTGGTAGGGCGAGCGAGCCTCGAACACCAACTTGTCGATGTCGTACTCGAGTAATCTTTCATCTTGGAAAAAAAAGAAGAGTTGCGTTAGATAGTGCAATTAATGATCTATTTTTTTTTTGTCACTGTGTTTCAATGTCGTTTGTCCCAGTATCTGAGCATAGCTATATGTATATCAAATATATTCGTAACATGCTGTGAGTATGTTGTATTTTTTTTTTTTTTGTAACTTTGAATTTGTAATATATGTATATATAATATAATAATCGTGATCTCACTGGCAGTGCTTGCGCTGTTAGGAAATAAATATTTATATGTTCATATTGCATTCATTGTTATTATTAGGACTAAAAATACGTAGATTTTTCACATCGCTAGCCTGATAGCGACATCGCGTATTTACAAATAAACATATATATATATAATACTATAATAAATATACATATAGAGAGAGAAAGAAAATTCGTGCAAAACTATGACGAATTATCAACGCAGATATATCGCTCTACGGTATAAAACAAAGCGTAATGCACATAATATATATATATATAAAATAAAGGAGTTATAAAGCTTGCGAGCTTTCAGGGGCATAAAGTCAAAAAGAGAAAAACAATTGGAGGCAGGTTTTTATGTATATATATTTAAGGGGATGAAAAAAAAATCGATATCATTACGAAGATAGGACGACAAGCGAGAGAAACCCTTGAAGTTCGTGTTGAAGTACACGCGAAATAGTCTCATGCATGAACTGGGTGGTATAACAACAATCGCGAGGCTTATACAAAAGCTACACATTGTTATATATGTACAAAAACGGAATGCAAAGCAGAGAGAAAGAGAGAGAGAGAGAGAGAGAGAGAGAGAAGGAGAAATAGAGCGTATAATGCGAAAAAAGAATAAGATAAAAGGAGAAAAAAAACGTGTGAAAAAAGCGCAGCACACGCAAAAAAAAAAGAAAGAGAGAGATAGAGAGAGAGTTCGATGATAGGTCCATAACATTCTGAAGTGTTTTTTAGTATACTATAAAACAAAATAAACTAAAAAGACCTTAACTGTTATTACTGTCAATGCGCATACACGGCAGCAACACAATGCGTTAATAATATCCGCCTTCCCCCGACAATCTATAAACGGAGCTGCATTAAGAAGCAATTAATTTCTTTTAATGTTAATAATTTGTTCATAAAGTGGCAGTCCCTCATATATAGTTGCTTATTTTTTTTTTTTTCGTTAATTAGAGGAAAAGAGAAAAATAAATTGTTTTGTTTTTTCCTTCTATTATCATTTAATAGTATAAATGGTGAGTGTAAGTTTACCAAGCGCATTTACATAATGTGTATATAGTTCATATATTATATATATCTAAGCCAGAGGAAAAAAAAAAAATTAAAAATAAAGTGTGGTATAATACTATATAAGTTTGCGGATGTACATAGGTGTTTCTCCGTTAAGAGATAATACAGAAAAGACAGAGATAATATATAGATATATGATAGAGAGTTAATTATATTACGGTGCTTTGCTTTCACTCGACTCGAGCTATATATCAATTCAATTAGAGCTTCAATATCATGTTAAAAAAAAAAGAGAAAAAAAATGAGAAAAACATACAAGTATTAATAAACTGCAATGTACAAACGTATATACTTGTTATATTTTATACATATATATATATATATGCGTACACAATAAATATGGTATCACTCATATATCGACAAGTAATGCGCAGATAGAATAAAAAAAAAAAGAAAAGAAAAAAGAAAAATAAAATTCAATAATTATAACAAAGATTTTGCATTTGCCAATATATATATAGATGGTCGATAGACATAATTATTTATCATCTCATTCGTTTCCGTCATATTGTTAATAATTAAATAAAAAATAAATACGTGCGTATGTATGTATATATATATAATATATAAATATAGATAGAGATAATGCCTCGCGATATAACAATTTAATATATAATTTATTTGCTTTATTGTCATAAAATTACTATTCACCGGAAACATAATATTAAACAAAAACTCACCAGCGGTAGGAAAGTATCTCTCAAACAGGCCACCGCGTTTTATGGGAGCTAGCGTATGCGACCGAGTGGCTGATGTGGTCGCCTGTAACCTCGTCTCCAAGTTTCTGGCCGACTACATTGATATCACACGCCAATTGAATATATCACCATAGGCCCAGATTCGAGGGATTTTATTTTTATTTTATTCATTTGTTTATTTATTTTATGCAGTGTATGCATGTTTTTTGTATTCTTTTTTTTTTGTATATTGTGGGAAAGGGTGTGTGAATATATACAGTGAAAATTGGTTGTTCGCTTTTTCTTTTCGGATGTCTTGTATGATAAATTCTCCAAAAATTGAAAAAAAAAAAAAAAAAAAAAAAAAAATATAAAAATGATTAATATTTTTTTTCTAATGAGTTAAATTTAACTTAAATTATACTTTTAATATAAAATTTGAGCTTAAGTACTCATAAGTACTTTTAAATGAGTACTTTAATTTAACGGAGTTTATAGATTTTTTTGGAGCGGAAAATATATAATTATCAATACTTACAAAATGGTGTAAAAAATAGATAGGTATAAGTAAATGTACTTTTGAAGTAAAAAACATTTTTGAGTAAAAATAAAACCTTATATTAATAAGATTTAAGAGTACCGTATAAAAATATTTTTGTAACTTTGCTCGCGGAAACTAACGAAGTTACATTTTTTCATGTTTCACAATTTTTTGATTAATAAATAGGATATTAAATTATATTATCGTTGCCTTTATTATATGGAAGTATAAAGTTGCTGAAAAAAAAATTTTTTAGCCCTCTTACATATTATTGTATTAGAAAATTTTAGCAAAGAACGTAATCAGCCGATTTTTGGAGAATTCACCATATAGGTCATTATGAAAAAAATACATGTGCCTAAAGTGGAAGTTTTAGATGCGGAAGGAAATTATTTTTATACCTTTAAAGAGTTTCTTTAAACAAAATTTTTAATTTGAGGATTAACTTCGATCTGCTATATTATATATAGAAGTGTATGTGTATATATACCAGTACAAACGTTCGAGTGCGTATTCAGTTTGATTAATTTCTCACCAGAAAGTTTTAATTAAATTTTCAGTTAAACTCAATGTCATTCAGCTATTAACAGATTTATAAAGTTTCTCAAGGACTGAAAGTGTTACATTGTCGCGTTTTGCCAAATCTGTTTTTCATTTGCCGCAGTTAAACTGTTTGCGAATGTAAGGGAAATATTTCAGTAATATGCAGTTCTTTGAGAAATGTGATTTGAAATATTATTTGATTATATAAATTAAATACACACAGATTAATCTTCATCATGGCACAAACTTATATATAAACAAACAATGACGATGAAAAAACACGTTAAAATAGAAAAAAATTAGTTGTATTATGATCATTTAAATATATCTGTATGTGAAACACTTCAATAACGAATCTAAGGTAATTTATTAATGTTTGAATTTCGACGATTGATTTTTTTTTTTTTCAAGATATAATTTGAAAGAGATTATTTGATATAATGAAGTTTCGCGGTTTGATTTGATAAAAGTACAGCACTGTGCATCATAGAACTTTTGTTCACCATTATTGTAGCAAAAATCAAACAATATTTCCAATGGAAAAATTGCTAATCCATTCTTGTGTTTGTCATTGACGAAAAAAAGTTAGCTCATAGATCTTATCGGAGTACTTATCGGAAATGTTTGTAATCATAGTACTGAAACGTTAATAATATTCCCGTATATAATATTGGTATTGTAAAGAATATTTCATTTCAAACTTTTCCTTTTTAGACAAAAATTTCTTGAAAATTTTTACTGTATTTTTCCCATACGAATTTATACTCTTACAAAAATTAATTTTCTTCTTGACCGAATTACATCATTCGCGGTAATTATCGCGTTCAAGTAAACTATCGAAAACAAGCATAGCAAATAAATTAGAGATTTAATTATGGAGAACTAATTTCTGTAATGTAACAACAACAAAAGTTTAATGTCAACATAAACTCTATAAACGTAAATATATATAATCGCAATGTTTATGTAAAGTGCTACATGCACTATATGCCGTTTTCATAAAATATATATAAAAGAGATCAAGTGCTACGAATGTTGGACAATAAAAGTTAAACTTGGAATGTTTAAATAGGTGCTAGGATACGGACTAACTCTGCATTCTTAAACAAGCGAATATATACCTTTATGTAAACTAAGATTAACCCTCAAATGCAACATAGGGTTTCAGTGCTTCTAAAAACTCTAAATCATTCATATTTAACAGCAATATTTTTAAAAACAAGAAAAAGGTTTGCTTTTATGTATAATTTTGTTTACTTGCAAATACAATAAATTTCGAATGGTGTTTATTCTAAACCGTCATTTTGATTATTATTAACTCAACTCAAAGCTTATTATTATTTTATGAGCCAAAAAATGATGTTTTTATAACACTCTTGAAAAAAATTTGGAATGAGACAAAATTGTTCTTTTCCATTGTAAGCGAATCTTTCCATGCACTCAAAAAAAGCCAACTGAGAAATTGGTAATTCATATTGAAAACTGTATTTTGTTCAATGTCAATTGACTTTCATTATAACAAGGAAGTGGTAAAGGTGGAACACAATCAAAATTCTGAATAGTATTGGAGACTCCATGCTTTTGAGGGTTAATAGTTCATGAACATGGTAATGTATCTATATACAAATTAGAATATGCAAATTAGTTATCTATAAGAATGATTATAATGAAAATTTCTAACAATATTTAGTATTTATGAAGAAATCTGAATCGGGGCAAAACGGTTTCTACCTGAGAGGGTCAAATAGAGATCATAAATGGTTCCTCGTCTTATTGGTGGCAAACGTTTACTGCGTTGGCTGTTCAAAGCCATGGCAATGTCAGCTTCCAAATACCGCCATTGCTATAATATTCTTTCTATTATACAGTATTCTTTAAACTCTTCTTTTCATAATATGTATTTAATTTATATTGTTTACTGGTCAGGAAGCGGTGTAAAAAAAAAAATAAAAATTTGCTGCCTGATTCATTCTCTACAGAAAAAACTTGAGGCGAGTTACTAGTGAAATTCATATTTTCATTTCCAAAGATTGAAATTTCCTTTAGTTCACATGAACAAATTATACATTTTAGTGTTTCACAAATAATATTTTTAAAAAGAATCAATATTATAAATAAAGAATGAATTTCAAAAGTAAAGTACCTTATGAATAGATATAGTGAGAAATAATTTTGACAAAGACATTCACTTTGTCTTAATATTTCTCTAACGTAAATGAACTCATTAAGAAAAAACAGAGTCCACAACATTTACGTTTCTCTACTGAACAATTTGAAAGGTAATTTTTAATAATAATAACTCGTTTGACATAGTACCTCAAAGCTCAACAAAACTTCTTCATCATCGTGCTTGAAATACTCAATGTTAACAGTGATTAGTCCCTCAGGATATCCTCTGACAGTGATAAGACTCTCTTTTGGCCCAGTATAAAGAATCAGCATGTTGTCTTCGAAGCACGACTCTGTCAAAAATTTCACTCCACTCAAATGCTGCCTGAGGACAGTGGTAAGCATGGTCTTGAGAGTGGTCCTCTTCTCCACATCCATGATCTGGTTGGTGGAGACAGTGAAGTCAAGAAGTATTGTGTGGACAACCATGGCTTTGCACCTACAAATGACAATACACTATGCGTCAAGTCTTGACAGTATTGAGTCAATCGACAGAACAGAAGCCACTGGCAATTCTCTGTAGTAACTAAACGCATTCAATCATCGGTGCGCCTATAGCTTTGACATTGGGCGCTCGCGACAACTCACACACTGGTCGTAACCAGACAACACTACTATATATATATATATATATATATTCACTGTGTGGATGTACCTATGTTAAAGAGTTCAGAATTGATGTGTAGGTATATTTGTACGCTACGGAAACGCGAGGAAGAGAGCGCGCGCGAGCGCTCGCGAAAGCAAGACTGCGGGACGGGCAATTGGATTTACGTCTCCCGCAAGCTAGCGAACGATCAAGATTACCAAGGTGTATTATATAATTGACTTAATAAACCGGGTCATGCGTGTGCATGTGTGCCAAGGATAAGTGTACCTCTCTTTCTCGCGCGCTCTCTCCTTCTAGCTGCTAGCAGTATACCTCCGCACTGTTCTCGCAACAGCTACCTCCCTCAATATATATATATATACATACACACACATATAATGCCTCTTATTCACGCATACATTTACATACGCATATATATATATGTACACACACACACACACACATACATACTATCTATTCACAAACTACACGTTTTCTGTGTGCATACTTATAACCTGAGATAACACGATCGAGCCACGAGCGAAAGTTTTATCGTGCGCGCGAATCGAGGAATAAAGTGGGAGTAAGGTCGTAGCTTGGTGCTTGTAGGTACTTCAAAAAGGAAGAAAAAGAAAAGAACAAGGTGGAAGCCGGCTTCGTCTTGGGTATATATGCATGCTCGGCTGTTGTATACATATATATATATATCTTATATACATAACTTACCGGGAGAAAATCAATGCAAAAATAGCACACACGAGCGCGATGTTTATACTTATGTATATTATAGAGGTGTCGTCGGCGGGGTCAGAGACGGTCGTCGACGCGCACGGATGATCATCCACCAGCAGCGGATCACACGGCTATATAACGGAGTGTGTAGTATGTCGTGCGGTGTTGCGAATAGTAGTATATATACGCGAGTACGACTCCTATATAAGCTATATAGCGCGCGAATACCTATATCTGATATGAGAGAGAGAGAGAGAGAGAGAGCGAGCGTATTAGTATAGCGCGAGCGTTATACACGTGTGCGCGCGCAGGTTGTTCGAAATGCCGCGGAACAAGGGGTGGGAGTTGATATAGTTACTAATACTTATAATAGAAAGGGGAAGGGTTTAATAATCGTGTATGTATACTATACTCATATATGTGTATACATAATAATATCACGTGGCGCGAAAATTTTTATCGCAAGGAAATTGTTAATTTTTATAAAACTTTATAATTATAATGAAAATAATTCTTTTTTACTATGAAAATTATTATTGTATTATTTCTTGGTAAGAAAAATCTTTGATCTCCACCTATATGTTCGTTACTTTAAAACTACTGGTGTGATATTATGACTTCATTCGCATATATCGGAAAAACCGGGACGATGTGATCGACAAGCGTGCAGGGTAATCATAAGGGTTGCAATGTTTGCGGATTTCTTGGAATTCGTTGTAATTTTACGTTTGATTTAGTATTGAGGTTGTAGAGAGGGCATATGCATTGTATAAGGACAAATTGTGTATATATACCGTACGTCGATAAGACCATGCGAATTCCAAGTCAGGATTGGTATGTCCAGAAACGCAAAAGTTACGGAAATTATATATATATATATATACATAAACATATTTAATGAGTGTTGATATACTTAACTGATAATAACATGTATAAAAATGTCTGTATATGTATATGCAAACGTATCTTCGTATTTTCGTTTAGATGCGATTATGGACTTAGTAATTTAAAATATTTCTGTAATATTATGCATTATTATACCGCATAATTTTGAAAGGATTCGTTTTTTAATTATATATGTTTTCTTGTGTCAGAATTCTAATATATGTTGAAAGTTATTTAGAATATTGGAGATATGCAATTTAATTTTAATAATGATCTCACTGGATCTATATGAAGGTGAATCTTCTCTTTTAAAAAAATGATCTCTCTCTTAAAAAATCTGTATGAAGGTGAATCTTTTCTTTTTTTAAAAGTGATCTCTCTCTTTTTTTTCTTTTAAAAAAGTGACTTTCTTTTAAAAAAGTGATGGATGAAATCTGTCATCACAATAAGACTGTTATGATTGGTTGCTATTGACTCACTTGATTGGTCAACTAGCAAATTTGATTGGCTTCTATTGGCCATATTGAATAGGCGCCAAAATTGAATGTGTTTGAATTTTCAAGATTGAATTCTTAAGTTGAGTATTTAAAACTGAATAATTAAAATAGTATAAGAAAATTTTGATTATTTTATTTATTAAAAATTACGCCATTATCGTATGATTGGAACTCCTTGAAAACTTTTAAATTGAAACTAACATGATCATATAGTCATAACGTCAAAAAAAAAAAAAAATAAATAAATAAATAAACGAATAATACGGGCAAAGTACGTTTAATGTAGCTATCTTCTCTCTCTTAAAAAAACGATAACGGCAATGTGAAGCTAAAATAAAACCTTTGGGATTAGTTAAGTCCATTTAAATGAAACCCTTAAAAA
>JAWWEQ010006412.1:0-50614 GCA_035583055.1 Torymus tubicola
AATAATTAGTCATTTCTCTTGGCTATTTACTGAGATTGTGCCCCATTTTTAATAGTCAAATTTCTACCAGGGTAGTTACTATTTATATACCTTAAGAGATCACCGAGACTTTTTAAAATTATTTCAATCGTTTCGTCGTTGTAATGAGTTAAAATGAAGCAGATGACAAAAATAATTGCCAAAGAGTCCAAATTATCAAGTATAAATTGATCATAACACCTAAGAGATAAAATGAAACTTTTAACTGTGATAATAAAATCGGTTAATGAAAAAAGATATTTATTAACACAATAAATTTATTATAGCACAGCAAAATACACAATAAACTTTATAACTATAAGCTTTAAAATTATTTAAAAAATACTTTGTTTGATAATTATGAAATTAAAATGCTCGTCTCTTCTCTGTCTTATCACGGTTCTTCAAGATAAAATGAAATATTATGCGCAACATGTTAAATCAACTTCGCAGTTGTCTGACCACATACAATAATGTGCAGTCTACTTAAAACTAAGAAAGAGAACATCTGCAGCGAAAATGTTTGAATTCTCAGGATGGATATATTCGACATCTATATGGTTTACAGGAATTATTGTTTGTTTTTATCTTTATTTAAAATTAGTAACTTTTAACTACTGGAATAAAGTTAACGTTCCCCACGTACCTCCTAACCTTATATTAGGAAACATCAACTTGGATTTTATCCTCGACAAAATCACAATCGGTACGTTATGTACACTTACACTTCTTTAATTTTTATTTTTAGTGAGCGAGTTAAAGTGAATATTGATTTTACATTTGAACACGAAAATTATTCATAATAAAATTAAAAATAAAATAATTTGTCAATATCAAATAAAAAAATATTACTTTTCCAGGCGATTTGGTGAGAGAGCACTATGATAAATTTCGCAAACATAGGTTTTTTGGAATTTACATATTTCACAATCCTATTTTAGTAATCAATGATCCTGAATTGATTCGCCTTATTCTAGTGAAAGATTTTCAATATTTCGCCGATAGAGGAATTCACTCGAATTTAAAAGTTGATCCTATGTCATTTAATTTATTCAGACTTCCCGGCGAAAGATGGAAACACTTGCGAACAAAATTGACACCTATATTTACTTCTGGAAAGTTAAAACAATTATATCCATTGTTATTGGAGGTATCACATGAGCTTGTTGATATTTGCAATACATCTCTCGAAAACGACGATATCATGGACGCAAAAGATCTTGTTGAAAGGTTCTTATTATAGCGCATACAATCTTTAAAAATATAAATTTATTTATTTATTTAACATATTAAATTTTTTCATATTTAATTATGTTCGCTTATGAACAGTTTTTTTATTTTAATATAAAGCATTCTTTATTTCTAATTTCACAGTTTCAAAAGCTTTCTCTTTCAGAAAGCAAAAAATATATTAATATTATTTTACAGATTTATTACTGATTGTATATCAACAGTAGCTTTTGGGTTTAATTGCAATAGCTTAAAAAATCCCACTAACGAATTTAGGAATTATGGAAAACTTGGTACAGATATGGGAAAATACTCGGCTGTCATGAGCATTTTTGCATCAAATATTTTAGATTTTTTGCATATACCCGTTTTTAAAAATAGTGTTAATAAATTTTTCATCAACATATTTGATGATGTAGTTCGACATCGAGTGAAAGAAAAGGTAGTACGAAATGATTTTATAAATATGCTAATGGACGTTACTAATTATGCACATGATGAGCCAGAAACAATAGATGAATCTGCAGGTAACCTATTTTTAAAATAACATTTCATTCTTGGTTTTGCTCAATTAAACAAATAAATTCCAATAACTATCTTGTTTTAGGTGCCACAATGGATAAATTGAATATGTTAGAAGCAGCCGCCCAAGTATTCGTTTTCTTCATAGCCGGATTTGAAACTACGTCGACAACTCTTACTTACTGTTTACACGAGTTAGCAAAATATCCAGACGTTCAAGAGAAATTGCAAGAAGAAATTGATGAAATCGCAAAAACTGAAGAAGGTTTTAATTACGAAAATGTTATGAATATGAAGTATCTTGATATGGTATTTTGCGGTAAGTTTGTTAATTTTATAAATAATGTTTATTTTGTAAATTTATTTTATCAAGTTCATACCAAAAAAGTTACAATTTTCTTTGATGGATTAGTTTGCTTATGAAATATATTATAAAGTATCAAAAGCTTCTGATATAAAGTATCGATAATGTTTTTTGAAAATTACATATATTTTACACATAGTATCAAAATATAATAATTTATTTGATTATAAAATATCACATTTAATTATTTACAGAGGCTTTAAGGAAGTACCCACCGGTGCCTTTTATAAATCGTTTGTGTACAAAAGATTATGTGATTCCGAATTCAAATCTTTGCATACCTAAAGGATTGCGATTAGCAATTTCTGCATCTGGACTACAAAATGATCCAGCTATTTATCCTGATCCTGAAAGATTTGAGCCAGAACGATTTTCAAAAGAAAATTGTGCTCAAAGAAACAATTACTTCTTTCTTCCGTTTGGTGAAGGACCAAGAATTTGTATTGGTAATTGAAATATTTATTATTCTTTTTTTATATGCAAAATAATTTATCAAATAATTTCATACTTTCAGCAAAAAGAATTGCTTTGATGCAAGGAAAACTAGCACTCGTCACTTTGCTGTCGAATTTTAAATTTTCACTGTGTGAAAAAACACCAATGCCTCTACTACCTAGCAACCGTACTTTTTTAACTGTCACAGATCAAATGCTTTACTTGAAAGTTACTAAAAGATAACCGTGTATATATTCATATTTTAATTGTAAATAATATATAGCTGTAATATAAGTTTTAAACAAATTTGTATAGATTTCATTGTCCATTTCTCATTGTGATTCTTTTCTTCTTTCTTCTGATACATTTATCAGCAATTGTTCGAACTATAAAAAAGTATATCAGTTCGAAAGCAGTCATCAGACTAAAGCCGACAAATAAACCTAATAAACCTCCAAATGAGGCTGAAAATTATAAAATATTTTATATTTTAGTTTAAAATCATTATAAAAGTTATTTTTTTCTTATTGTCTCACGTTACATGACAAATTCTTACCAAATAAATTTTTCCAATTGTAGTAAATATCCCGACGATATTGCATAGATACTAAATCAGTGAAAAATACATTGATGAGACTAAAGTTTCTAACTCTGTCACTGTGGCTGTTGGCAGGATAAACAGTTTACTGTAATAATACTTCATGATCTTAAATTATTTATTTAATACTTACAAAAAACTTTTATCACTGTAAAACTTTGCTTTATCAAGAATACCCTGAGTACTGTCAACTGGGTAGCGGTAAATCGTACAATCCAATAAACAACCACAAGGTCTTTTTTTTATATCAATATTTATATCTGGTAAATCTGCACTATTTATCTGCGCCCCTGGCCAAGAAGTATCATATTGAGCTACAAATATCAACAATAAATAATCTGTTTATGTAAAAAAATACATAAAGAATATAAAGTATATATACGTACATCGAATCTCTGTTAAACATTTTATATCTCTTAGATCACATACTCTGGTACCTGTCGATTCAATATTTTGTACGATTGAAAATAAATTAATTATATTTATTATCTTAAAAAGACAGACTAATATGACATAATTACCATTTTGAGGAATATAATAAGGCACGCAATCACAGTTTTTTATAATTGTATCAGCTCTACATTCATTTAAACAGTTTGAATAGGAATATTGTGCCCATGTATAATTATTTTTCGACTTAAGTAACTCCTTGGGAATTTCTTCTTTATTAAATATGCAATCTCGAACTTTAACAGATAAATCTCTAACACCAGGAGTAGAATAAGTTTCTTCTGGAGAAATGCCCAAAAATGATTGCACTCCCATACCGACTAATTTAAATTCAGAACTACGGTCTGGGTAGTTGTACGGATAATGTAACATTACCTAAAATAGATAACCATATATTTTTATTGTTCAGAAGATTATAATAAAGGCTTAATTATTAATAATCACAATCATAAATTACCTTAACCCCAAAAGAACCATATAAACTTGCAAAATAATCCTCTGGTTCAGGATCTACCAAAATGGTCAAACCTGTTTGATAGCCACACGCAGTTAATCTTCGTGGTGTTCTAGTAACAATAGTCAATACCGCTAATAAATAACAGTTTAAGGAATAAATTAAAAACAAAATAGAATATTTTAAAGATATACTTGACGAACGTTTTGCTTTGAATTCGTCCTTCGATATTAAAATAATTAAAACTACAACAAAAACCATCACGAGAATAACTTTCTTCAAATAACTCATGGCAAGGCGTTGAGTTACCCTTCCATTTACAAGTTTTCAATAAACTAGAGCAATCTTGTTTCACCTGTAAACAAAATTCGAAGTCATCATTTGTCAAAATCTTATTCATAATATCTTTATTTAAAAAAATGTATAACAACCATTTTCATTACGTGAGATATAGAAAAATTGTTAGCATCAAATATGTCTTGCAAATTTGTTAGATTTGAATAGATATCAGACTCAAAAACTCCAGCATCCAACATTTCAATAAGAAGTTTCATTTCTTCAAGAATATATTCTCGCGGGAGATCTCCGAGATACGTGCTGTAAATGATTAATTAAGTTATGTGTATTTACATATGAAATATAATTGCTATAGTAAAAATACAATTTGATTGTATTCTGTAAGAAAATCAGATGAATAGATTAATTGCATACTTACAGGTTTTGTACAAATTCTTGCGCTTTACGAAATGATACTTGATTATTATTACAAATCGTTACAGCAGGAAATGGATAATTCCATATCCCGTGGTGAGTTGTCTCAATAACTGTTAATGTTGAATGAGCAGAGTAATACTCAAACGCAAGTCGCATAAACACCAACGAACAACAAAGAGATGCACCAACTATTACTGCCCATATTATTCTATCACATAAGAAAGGAAATCATACAAAATTAAATTAATTAATCATATTTTTTTTAAATGTCATTAGTAAGAGTAATGATTACCTTTCAGTTCTGGTTCGATTCATTTGCACTATGTATTTATATCCATGTAACCCCGTTGCTAAGCAAAAGTCTATTGCTTGCGTTTTAATAATACTTTTCCAATTTCTATTAACTTTCTTTTTAAAAATCGGAATCGGATCTAATTCTGTTCTCATATTTACTGTTTAACTTATGATACTACTAAGAATACTATAAATGCTATATACTTTATGAAATTGTATCGCTTTGAAACTTTCAAAAATATACAAAACTATTCGATTTTATAACGGTATGTAACAAAATATGGCAAGTATTTTTATGAAATGCTACTTTTATGAAGATTAAATAAAGCACAATTGTACTTAATGTACGAGAAATTTGATTGAAACTTTAATTTTCAACATATACACATAATAAAACCATATTTTTTATTTATATTTTATGACATGTATTAACAATTTTTTTTTATTTACAACTACAATGATGAGTAACTTGAACAGAAATCCGAAAAACTTATAATACTACTAATTTGACTGTTCTTCGTTTCTTTCTACGTTTTATTAAACTATAGCAATGGGACGAATCGAATAAACTGTAGGAAGATTGACTGTGATAGGTCTGAAAAATTGGCGCTCGGTCGTGATTGCTACTAAAATATTTAGAGAGTCCTTCTCACGCGTTCACGTTCATTTTCACGCACTTGTACTCTATAAGCGGTATACTTACTGTTACGATTGAAATCAAAGCAAATCACGCGATATAAAGTATCGATCGTACTTCAGGTGAACGCATGTATAATTTCCCTTATGTAGTTAAGTATGGCATTAATAATAATTTCTATTAACATTTCTATTAATAATAATTATATAAAGATAAATTTTGTTTAACTATGCATGAAAATACTACACATGATAAAACATTCATAATAAAAAAAGCAAGTCTTTAAAACAACTTTTATTTTTGGTAAATAGTTGTTATTCTATGAATAATTGTAATCAGTATTACAATATATTGTAAAAAGTTATTACTTAAATTTCGCTAAAAAACCTTTATGTGAATAATTAATAATAGTTAAGAAATATGTAGAAGTAAATATCTAAAGTTCTAAAGTCTATTTAGTAGCAAAAGCGACCAGCCTCTCGTATCCTCTGTCAAACTATCCTGGTAATGTGCAAGACATCTCTCACCTTCTGAAATCCAGAAATAGCCACGAAATGATATCCTGCACTAGAAATTATGATAAAGCCCGCAAAGGCAGGTTATATATCTGTGGCTCCGAGACATAACGATATAAGTCCACTTTTCAAGTTTCCAAGAAAAACGGGTTTTAATGTTCAAACTTATAAGTTATAACTTATATGTAAGATCGGACGAAAGAAAATAGGGCGCGATATTGTACTCGTCAATTGACACATTCAAAACACATATTTACACAGTGGTATGAATAGGTTGTACATTTTCTTTTGCATTAGAAACGAGTAAGAACTGAAAAAAGTATGGACTTATGTCGTTATATCGAGAACTCTAGACTTATCTAACAGTGCTATTCTCCTTCGATTTCGAGTATACTCTTTAAGCAATAAATTATAAAATTATCAATTGTTTAACGAATTTTTATTACTTAAACAAGAAAATTCCTATTTTCGTAACATTTCTATTAAGTTTACGACCATTTGACATACTGCATATCTTAAACAGCGCAGACGATTTGGACAAGAAGTGATATATACTAGAATTTCGAAAATTCTCGAAATTTAATCTAGTTATTGTGCATACTTTATATGAAATCATGTTTATATTCAATTAGAATGAATAAAATACATCACAACTACAATAAACCATAAAATGATATAGACTTATGTCGTTATGCCGCGCACAAAATCTGAAAAATAGACTTATGTCGTTACGTTTTTGGCATATCGCTGCTTTAGGGGAATATTTTAGCTACTATTGATAGTGGCAAATGAAAAAGAGCCATTTAAAGGTACAAAATCCAAAGTTTTAACGATTTTCAAAAAATGGACTTATGTCGTTATGCCTCGGAGCCACAGATATGAACCGCAGGCACCTTCATTTTCTCTATCTGTCGCTCCGTAGGAAGTCTAGCACATTTAAAATCTCCCCGCGAAGACTAGTACATTTCGCTTTCTCCCCGCGAAGACAGCACATTTCGCGCTTATAATATTATAAAATTTATAAAAGTCAAAGGATATATAAGAAGATTTCCATTCAAATAAGTTTGGATGTGTCTAATTAACATGTATGTATGTATGTACTTTGATTTATCCTCCTGCAGCCTATGTGGCCAAGCAAGAGCCTTTCTACCTCAGTCCATACCTCACATAACCTCATACCTATTTTTTTGAAGTGATACGAACCCCCGAGCGTACCGTTAGAGGTGCTACGTTGGTTACATGCATCACCCGGCAACATGAATATGTTTTAGGTGTTTATGTCACATTCCATAGGCTTAAACACCGAAAACATATTCGCATTACCTTCCCAACAATTTGCTAGGAGCGAAAAATCACCTAAACGATCGCTGAAGTTGCATTTATAGGCATACTGCGGTCACCCATCCAAGTAGTAACCGCGCCCAGCGGTGCTTAACTTCGGTGATCGGCTGAGGTGCAGTTCCGCTACCCCACGAAACTACCGGTTGTGTCTAATTAACATATATATGTTGTTTCCATTGATTTTTTAAAACAAGATTCAAAGTGATAAGTGAAATTAGTTAATTTATTAAAATAAATCATTTTTTTACTATTCACTTTGGATTTTACTTATTAAATCTGTGAAGGAATGAACATACATATTAATTAGACACAATAATACTTTTTGATACGGAAATATTCTTATATACCCTTTGATTTGCATAAATTATCTAAAATTGTATAAGAGCGCGAAATGTGCTAGTCTTCGCGGGGGAATCTGAAATGTGCTAGTCTTCACGGCGAAAGCGTGAAATGTATTAGTCTTCGCGGGGAAGTTGAGATGTGCTAGTCTTCGTCCGGAGTGACGATATAACCAGAGCACACCTGCCCTCTATGAGATTTAATTCTGAGGAAATGTGCTCATTCAAGGAAGACTCACACACGTTAATTAAACTATTTAATCTGGCACTGACAATTTCTCTCTACCTACAGAGCCCCTTTCAAAACGCAATATATTTATAAAAAAAAATCTCTTGGGACACTCACCCCTTAAAATTAGTATTAAAATTTTCCGCTATTGCACACGACTTTCTCAAACTCATATATGAGAAACAGATCCCTGTATAACCTACAGTACTCATATAACTTTAATGAAGCAGCTCCAACCAACGGACTCTGCTCACACTGCAAGTTTGTAATTTTATAAGAACAGACGCAGTTGCACGGCATCAGGCCTCGCCAATAACTCACGATCAATTCAAGAACCAAACTCATTACAACTGACTAGGAAAGGTTCAGACCTCCGGATCACGGATTTACCTCAAACTTTGAGATATATTTTTGGATACCAAAATAAGATGAAAGATAGAATATTAGACCCTAACGATTCGATAAGCTCGAGTTATGGACATTTTTAGTTGCATTTTATGGAAATACGTCAAAAATTGCTCGTTTCTATTTTTTTATTATTTAATTTAGATAAAGCATACATATAATTGTAAACAATGAAATTAAAACTAGAGAGTGCCAACTTTTTTTTGCATTCTTCAGAATTGAAAAATATTGAATCTATCCAAAGTTGTGATAGTTTAATAGACAGCTTATACAAATCGATGGAAACTAGAGCATTTCTATTTTAATGTATTTTCAGTGTTTAAATTTAAACTATCATAACTTTGGATATAGATTCAATATTTTTCAATTCTGAAAAATGAAACAAAAAGTTGGCACCCTCTAGTTTTAATTTCATTGTTTACAATTATATGTGTGCTTTATCTAAACTAAATAATAAACAAATAAAAACGAGCAATTTTTGCAATATTTCCTTAAACTGCAACTAAAAATGTCTATAACTTGAGCTTATCGAATCTTTAGGATCTAATATTCCATCTTTCATCATATTTTGATATCCAAAAACATATCTCAAAGTTTGAGGTAAATCCGTGATCCGGAGGTCTGATCCTTTCCTAGTGAAACTGATGTAATATTTGGTACATATCTGCATTACAGAGATAAGCATAAGGAAGAAAAATAATTACGTCAGTCTACTCGCGAGCGACAAGAGTCTGCATCAGTGCTCCTCTCTCTACCCACCAACGATCTTGTATTGCCTTACCTTCATTGGTCATACCTAAGAAGGAAAATGTCTCAGTAAATGCACGCCTGGTTTAGCCGAACTCTTCTTTCGCTTCTTTCGCAAGCATTTCGTTTTTTATTATATAATTTCGTTCTAATAAACTATACATGAATATAATCTCCTTTATAAACTCTTGTTAATAAAGCACTTTTTTTTAAAAGTAGTAAAATGTTAAGTAATACAGTGTTATTATTATTTGTAATCAACGTTGTACAAATTTAAAATTTATTTTTACAATATATTACATTTACAATGATACAATAATGTTATTAATGAATGTGTAATCTTAAAAAGTTATAAAAAATGTAAATCTGCTTACTTTATTAATGTAACAATAAAATCTCATTTTTCATCGTTACAAATTATTTTATTTCATAAAAACATTAAATAAATATTAATGTTGAATCTTAAAATTAAACGAATTTTCAATTTTAATTTCAATTTTCTTTACGAAAAGCTTAATTACTCCCATGGAAATTTATGCATGAATACATGAAATATATTATGTTTATATATAAAAAGCTATGAATAATTACGGCAAATAAAGGCATAATGTAAAATCTAATGTTTGTAACTTGTATAACATGACGTACGATTTTACAAAATTTAATTTTGTAAATGACTTAGCTTCTTATATCTATTTTTTATCCATTTGAATTCAGAAAGGAATAATAGCGGCATGCTTTACAACATCTTTTCTGATAGAGTTCCATTTGGCATTTATGCTTTGATTCTCTGCTCCCTTGGCGTATTATCCAACAATCTGGCAACGTATCTCGACATTCTTGTTCTGAAACGTTATCAAACAGATTTGTAAAGATACTTAAACGAGATATATTTAAGTTTTATATTTATTATTCTTCCCCGCCCTCCTGGTAGCTTCCTTGCGCAGTATTTCATAAAAAATAAAAAGGTAAAATACATACCAACATCGTTCTCGCTATCCAAGCTTTCAAATTCATTAACTTCGTCAGTATGCGGTCTTTTACAGGGTATATCGTTACAATTTCTTTTGCTCACTGGTCTTTTCTCTTCTTCGCACTCTCGTTCGCTCGCATTTATTGGACTACCATCTGGTCCAATACATCTAACTTCTCTTTTTTGAGTACCACCGCCGCAAGTCCTAGAACACTGCATACAACAAAAAATAGTATTAATGATAATTCTAGATACACTCTCGCTCGTAATCTTTTGATCCCTCTCGACAAAAGATTTGTTGAAACTTTAAACTATTATATCTCCCAGAAAAATCAACGCACAGAAATTGACGGCAGGGTTATAGAATGGTCTTAAGAATCTCTTTAAACCAATGCCACTTTATGTATTATAACGCTGCCGTCAATTTATGTACGTTCTTTTCTCGCGAAGATATAAAACTTTAACGTTTATACAATTTTTGTCGGAAGGGATCAAAAGATTATCAGCGTGAGTATAAGTGTATTTTATATGAACAAGTAAACATGGAATTTGAAAGCTCTATGTAATTGCAAATTTAAAGTTGCTTAGTTATTTACTTTTTGAAGCTTGATTGAATATTCATGAAAACTTAAAAAAAATATATTACATGTGACCAGTCAGACGTAAACCAAGTTGCATTACAAGGTGGACCCATGCATAATTGTTTTGTTCCTGGCATAGTTTCAGCACAGTTTGATGGTTTGACTACTTTTAAGGATCCCAGAAATCTAGAGATGCAAACAACTTCTCTTGTTTTCACGCCAATATCACACGACGATGAACACTACACGGTAAATAATAATTTCATCTATAAATATTCATTAATATGTTTTAAAAATAATCAAATGTCGATATAAAAAAAAACGTACATGAGACCAGGGACCAACAAACCACTGACCACATGTGGTACTACTAACGCAAGTTATATTTCCAACAGGTGCTTTATCTTCATTGCAGGTTTCGTTTGTCAAGAATTTTTCACAATAGAGCCGTCGTGATATGATACCTTTACCGCACTCAGCAGAGCACTGTAAACGTGAAATAATAATTTATTTTATTGTTATATCATTGTACAATAATTAAATGTATATGAAAGAAAAAGACATAAACCTGTTCAGGCCAAGCACTGTACAACCAAGAAGCATCCGTCAGAGCTTCAGCTACTTCAGTTGTCAATGATCTTGTATCACAATTGCGCATATTACAGGGCAAAAATGTAGCTGGTTTTTCTCTATAATTACAAACTCTACCGCGTGGTGTACATGTAACAGCTCTTGTCATGGTACCGTTTCCACAAGTGGCTGAACACTGAAAATGAATTTTTTGTCAATGCAAGAATTTTGGGTTACAAAACTATACATACATCAAACAAACTAAATTTTTTTTTAAACAAAATTTTACAGATTATAAAAAAAGTTATATTGATTTACCGGTGACCAGTTGCCAACTTCCCATCGTGCTATCTGTTTTGGCTTCGACGTCATGTAGATGTTACAATCAGGCATAAAACAAGCTTCTATCAATGGAATTGTAATTTTTGGTTCTGCAGGGCAATTGTGACTACTAACTTGTTGAGTTGTACCATCCAGCTCTTGCATACATTTCAACTCTCGTGTTCTCGTGCCGTTACCGCAAGTTACGGAACATCTACTCCACTGTCCAGCTACCCACCTAATAATTAATAGATTTATGAGATGTAAAATAAAACAAAAAAATAAGTAACGTTATATTTATTAAAAACTTACTGCGGTGGACATGGCTCAGTGTTACAGGGTACAGGCTCAACGCGCGGTCTTTCCAATGACTCACATTTCTTAGTGGACACTTGTACTTGAGTTCGAGGACGAATGCAAATATATCTCTTTGTTTGGAAACCTATAAATTCAATAATGTTAATGTCTTAATGGTCTAACTAAATAAAATGTAATACTGAATTGTAAATTAAAAAAGTATATAACAATAAAATTTAAAAATATATATATCACTTGAAATAAATTTATAAACGAAGTATTTACCACCACCACATGATTTGCTGCATCTAGTAAACGTATCCAAAACTTTCCACATCAACTTTCGCCTCTTCCTCCTCCTTGGTAACGGAGTAGACGATCTCATCTCATCGCTCATCATAACATTTTCAGATATTGTACTAAAAATATTGTTTTTTTATATATTAGTAATGTTAATTATTAAAGAAACACACTACCTTTTACCTCATGACATTTGTCGTTGACGAAACTTCCACATCCGTTGATTTGGTCAATGCTATTAAAAATAGTATTATTTTGTATATAGATATTATTATAAGTAGAACAATTTCATTATAAAATTACCACTATCTGTTGCAGTTACTGGCGTAGTCTTTGAATTTCCAGGAAGATCATATTGATAAAAAACTTTTGGCTCTTGCATATGATAAATAAGCTGAAATCAATCATACAAATTTATCTTTACACTTTTTCTATTGAATTTAAGTTTAATATTCAACTTACCATTACGTCAATCGATGAATTTAATGGTCCACCAGCATAAAAACTCTCTGGATTATGAAAATTTCGTCTGATATAGACAAAATTTGTTCCAGCACCTTTGTAATTACCTGACGAATTAATGTTCCAGTTTTCATTGAACAAGTATTTGCCATTGGATAACTTCACAGCTAATTAATGAAGTTAAATGTTAGAAATTATTTATTTTCCTCGTTTTCTATCAAACAGACAAATAACTTTACCTAAAAAATTTCTTGTATACGACAATTCTGTTACGTTGATCGACTCTGCTCCTTCCGGTATTGTCGCAACTAAATAGTATCCTGGGTCACTGTACTCTTTAGATACAACTTCCTCCACATGTTCTCCAGCTCCTATTCGTGCTAAATACTGCAATGAAAAATGTAATCAAATAGAAATGTTATACCTCGCTAAATTGTATCATATTTTCATGCAGAAATAATGATATCTCTTATCATTTACAGCAAAATCAACGTTTTCAGAAACCTAATATTTTTCATATATTATAAAAGCGTCGTTAAAAACGCATACGTTTTCTTATATTTCAACTACAAAACGTACCAAATACACACATTTTGCAATAATACATTTCACACTCCCGTTCTCATTTTCACAAACAATGCCACTCAAAATAACGGAAAAATCAGAACACGGCTACGTTCTCAAACGAATTAATCGATCTATCCAGCCGCATCTCCCGGAAGATATTTAATCATTTTTCGAGTATACTTCTCCTCGCGTATATGTATATACAAGAACAAATCAATCATTATAATATCGAACCCTCTTCTCCCCATCCATCCGCCCTCCTCTCTCTCTCTCTCTCGCTCTTCTAGCAGCGATGCATCTCCGATAAAGGCCGTTAAATTTTAATAAGAAACCAACAAACGAGCGTTCGTCTCATGCGGGGCGTGACGATCGTTTTGCATAGGAAGCGATTCAACCCAATTATCGAGGTGTGACACATACACACACACATATGTATATACACGTGCGTGATTTCAGGTCGATGAATCGAGACGAAAACAAAACAGCGCGCGAATGAGTACCGATATATAATGGCGGGCGTCGGGCCCACCTTTCGCATTATTGCGCGCGTGCGCGCATGCGATTATTGTTTGGGGGGAATGATGGAGAGAAGCGTGCGCGTAACGACTATTGTCGCTTATGTGGTGTATACCTGTTCGATGAACCCGCGCCACGGTGGCGACCTAAACGAAAGCGAGAGAGAGAGAGAAAGAGAGAGACGATATCATTGTCGTTCTCGCGATTGAGTTGAGAAAAAATTCACCTTTCGAGTAGCTTTGGATGGGAGAATGGAATGAATGGATGCGAAGTTGCAATTCAACTTTGGTCTCATTTGGTTTTGATTTTGTCGTTGAACAATGAAGGTATATATTTGTACAGAGATGGATGTGAATATTATAGAATGAACGATACTCTCTAAAGTTGAATTAGTGAAAATTGCTCCACCATTTCAATTAGTGGAAAAAATTACTAATTTATTAGTAAATATTCACTATTTGATTAATATTTTTTTTTTAAACTACTAATCAAATTAGTAAAAAATACAAATTTAATAAGTAGTTTTATAAAACTACTGAATGAAATAGTAAATATCCACTAATAAATTAGTAGTTTTTTTCACTAATTAAAATGGTGGAGCAATTTTCACTAATTCAACTTTAGAGAGTATACTGTTAAATATAAAAAGGTACGTGTTCTTGGCAATACAAATAAATTAACTATTTTTTTAATGAAATTTCTTAAAAAATTTTATAATTTTTTATATATTTTATGGTATATTTCTTCTTTATCATAGTAGAATTTAAACTATATATACACAAAGTCTCATAATACAATATTACATAAAAAAAACCTTCTAAAATCACGCACTTCTTCTTTTGAATTACATCTTTCAATAACTAATTCTTTTGTTCACGAACCAAGAATTCCACTAAAACCACACTCAAGTATAACCCCGGAAATATTGACGAATTACGCGCTTTCACCGTTCGCGAAACAATTTTTTTTTTCCTTTCCACCTATACTTGCAACCCTCTTATCTCTTTCCACGCACTCAGCATCTCGTCTCTGCCTCGATAGGTCAAGCACTCAGACGGAGTCTCTTTCTCTCTCTCTCTCTCTCTCTCTCTCTCTCTCTCTCTCTCTCTGCGCATACATTATTTACGTTTGTAAGACGAGGCGTGAAAAGACGTAGTTCGAAAGTCTTCGCGCGCTTTGCGAGCTCAACGCATCTTTAGTCGCACTCGATCTTATATTACAATGGTATACTTACTCGTAAGCATAATCCATACGTATACACACATGTGCATACGTGTTCGCCTGCTTGTTTAATGATGGTTAATACCTTATTAATGTCTGGCTACTTTTATCTATTGAAAGCTATACTTTGCTTGTACAGCGCATTTTATATCCTAAGGCCATCGCGTCTACAGACGCTGCTTTCAAAACATTATACATATACATATGCGCGAGATTGAGTTGATGCGATGCGTTCTGAATGGCGAAGGAATTTTCATTTAAAAAAATCATGTTATGACGCGTAATTATTATCATATACTTTGTTTACTTTATGGATATAGTAAATGATGAAACGCAGATAATAGTTCAATTACACAGGAATTCGTGTAGTAACTTAATGGTATATGGTATAATTAATAAATAAAGTATATATATATATCCAACCCCAATCTCAACAAAATAAACGCATTCAAATACGCATTTTCACGTGTATATACACCACCGTTCCCACAGCTCGCAATCCATCTCCTCACACAACCATATATATACGCACACGTGCACACGCGTCATCCCATATATACACCGCGCGAATCTGACAAAGCGTCTGCTGCGCCGACCGTGCATATAATATTATACACGACCATAAATACATTTCTCCGTCAAACCTCGCGCGGTTCCCTTTTTGAAAAAAATCGACATGCTCGTCGCATTATTGATTGCTAATAACAAACCGCGCCCATTGCGACGCGCCTCGATTGTATACGTCATAATATATCGGATTAAGCATCGAATGGAAGAGAGAGATTCGCGTGTATATGTGTGTGTGTGGCGAGTGACGGCCCCATCGTCGATTTGACACGCCGGGAATTGCCTGCTCTCGTGATGTGTATAAAGCAACATTGGCCTCCGAGTGTGCGCAAAAGAGAGAAAGAGAGAGAGAGAGAGTATCTTTATTATATGCGCGCGAGGATTCACAATGCGGTAAGTGCGCGTGCGAGCTTTTAGTCGTACGCACGCGCGCGCGTGCGATCTTGATTTTGCGAGGTGCCGCGCGGGGTGAAGTTAATTTTAGATGGGTTGACAAAAGGGGCTGTGGTAAACGTGAGTTGTTGTGATGGAAAAGAGATGATTCGAATTGGTATATAAAAAATAATTAAGTAGTACGATGGGATTTGTAAACCATGGTGTATACTTTTTAAGGTAAAATTAATAGAAATGGTAATGGGAAAATATTAGCTAAGAAATTATTCTGATTGAAATAAATTTTAACAAAATATATGTAGATGTCAAATGAAAAGCTGTGATGTTATTAAAGGTATATAGATGTATGATGTTACAATAGTTATTAGACTATGCTATACGATAAATGCCGACAATAATTTTCTTATAGGGCATATAAAAATAGAATTAAAAAGAAGTATAAAAAAATGCACGCAGGCGATTTATGATCATGTCTTCGTCACATTCCTTTTCCGGTCAGAAGATACGCTAAGATCTCACTTCCGGTTGACTTTGCCCATAGGGGCATGAGGGGCTGAGACATTGAATGAGAGATGCTAAGTTTGTATCGACGAGTGTTTTATTATACCAAGGTATATAGGATTAATCTCGCGGAAACACATGACCAAACATACTCGTATAATACTAGGATGATGTATGCTTTTTAAATTAATGCATGATGTATACGCGAATGATGATTGAACTTTTTCGCCATGTGGGTTACGAAATTCGTACGGGGCTATAAGTACGTATATATTAGTGATATATTTTAAATTCAAAGGATCGTAGTCGAGTAAAGATTACATCAATGCTTAATTTGAATCGAATCATAGCTAAATTAAGCTCAATTTACCAAGATATGTAACGTTATTTTTAAAAGTATATCAAATTAATTAAAAAGAACAGTATTGGCTTTCATAGTACGATAGCTAAGGCTATATCGTGGTTCTCTTGACTATGAATTTTAGACCAAATTTCTATTCACGAGGATATACATGGTCAATCAATGATTCAATTATATTATATATACTTAATGTCAATGTTCTTTAAAATATCGTAATAAAATCTGCAAATGTAACTCCAAACAACAGTTGATTTTAATAAATTTAACGTTAGGATTTATTGAAAATTTTTTAACAATATTTACCACGCGTTTATTATGTTACATTTTCAATGCAGTCGTAATTAATAATTTCCATATATAACTTATTATTAAAAATTCTAAAATGATCGTGATTAAAACGAAGATTGGAAGTGACTAATGCCAATCAACCAGACACCACTAAGAAGATATAAATAAAAAATGAACGTAAAGTTGGCGTTCTGGATCTAATACACCCGTCAGACGAATATTTTTATCGCAAATCATTGAAGCATGCCGCGCCTGTTATCTCCATCTTCCGACTCCTCTTATAAGCACCTATAAAAAAAATTTCCATCGTATCCCTAAACCCTTTCTCCTTTACTATTTTTAACGCAACTACGTTGTAGACATATACATTCAAAATTAATTGTAATATTTAAAAAAAAGATTTTAAATTAATATATTTTATATACGGATATCATGATTTTCATAAATTGAGGTTTTTATTTCAACTTTTTTTTTCATATATAAATTTGATAAATGTTTGTTAAAAACATTTAAGAATATTAAATGAGTTGAAAATATGTAATAAGTAACGTGACAAATATGAGCGGTTAATTTCTAAATATTTTTACGTTGACTGACAAAATAAATAAATAATTACTAGAATTAACGAACAGGACATCTAATGTCACAACTATGAAATTTTTGTAATAAATATTTATAGAAATGTATCATAAACCATGACAGCAAATTATCTGTAATATGCATCAATGAATATAGCAAATGAAACGTATTAAAAGACGATGCACATATTACTAGTACCTTTTTATATGTCTAATAACCGGTTAATGTGCAATCATTTCTTTTCATTTTAAATTTACTCTCATTTAATTTATAATATTATTTTATTCAACATAGATTTAAAATCGCCAGTACGTGTAAAAATTCTCTAAATTTATTTTTACTAATAAACGCAATGTTACATTATACTATCTACGCAATGCAAATATTTTTATGATCTGATATATATACGTATTTTATAAATTAACTAAACATTTACAAATAAACGCATAAAATTTCACACAATTAATATACGTTAGAAAACATTTGTCTTACGAGCCATGCAGATCAAAACACAGCCCCACACACTCACACAGTACGTATAATAATACAACGAACGCGAAGAGATAAAGAGGGAATTCTCAACTTACAGTCAGCAGTAATAGCAGCACATGACAGAAAGTGCGCGGCATCTTGAGGGCTTCTAGTTCAACAAAAAGACGCGGAATAGAAACTCTTCTTCGCTCGCGCTTTTATTCCCGCTTCCACTTCATTTCTTCGGCTTTCCACTTACTTTATCATGTTCCTGTTTTTTCCATCACCCTCTTAATGCGCTCTGGGCTCCGCTCATGGCAGAGTTTATTTATTGATACACCGAAAAATGTCGATTGCTATAAAACAAACAAAAAAAAAGTCTACAATTTATAACTTTACATACTCGTCCCATTATTTTTCAATTTAACGATTTGTAAGTATTGAAATTGCAATTATTAAATCATCGTTATATACTATTAAGTTTTATTAAAAATTTTAACATAATTTACGAATCCTCAAATTCAAGAACTCCATTGTAAGTTATACTGCATCGGATATTAGCAGGCGAATTTCGTGGCATCAGCTTAAAATTTCAGCTTTTTACACGGTAACCGGACAGGTAATGCTCGCTCAACTTTAACGCTCGGATATTGAATTACTCAAAGATCGTTCAAAGACGGCTTATTCATCACTTAATGACTTAATCCAAATCTTATTAACGCAACTTTTCTTTTTCTTATTATTTATAACAAAGCACAAAATACCGCGAGCACCAAGAGATCCACAAAATAAAATACCAAGCAAAAATATATATATATATTACATCGAAGTATATATTATTTTACTATATATTTATAACCACAAATAAGCTCTAAGAAAAACTAACAAAAGCACTTGGATCTTACGTAATTCTACAAAAGTACTTCAAAACTCCAGTGAAATTCCCACCCGCATCCACTCACATTTTCCAAACAAAACAAAAAGAAAAAAAAAGGAATCTTCCGCACTGTGTACCAATGACAAGCTGGACTCCAAAATTGCACAATGCAGGGGAGGGGTAGAAGAAAAAAAAATTATTAAAAATACGTCCGTTGGTCGCGAAGCACTTTTACAGAGGTATGATGTTAAACTGACGGGTCGCGTTGCACGAGTTCCGGCTTTATACGCCGCCGCGCCGGTCGACGTACGTTTATATACGCACATATCTATATATATATATATGCATATGTCTGTGCGAGGAAGATTCAATACAGCGCCGCGGCGCCACACCGCGTCACCTGGCAATTACTTTGGGGCGTTGTGACTTTTTTAGCTTTACAATATATATGTATATATAAAGTATTTAAAGTTGCGTTAGGAGAAAAGTGAAAGGGTTGTAAGAAGTCATTGTTTAATTATATTAGAAGAAAAAACAATGTTTATTTAATTCATTTTTTAAACAATGATTTTAGTACAAAGTTGAAATTATTAACTTTTAAAAAAAGTCTATAGGTTGTTTACATTTGTAATTGTAGATGTATTAGGAAAAGTATGTAATTTAATTATATTGCGTGTTTGAAGTCAATCGAGCTCGTACATTCTTCAATTAAGCGTTCATCAATCTCGTAATTTCAAGTTTAATTAAATGTGTAGAATACATTTATTATTCTAGTTTATCTAATCTATTCTACAAATTAGTGCCGATTTGTAAAAAAAAAAACAAAAAAACAAAACAGATTTAGTATTTTGAACTTAAAAATCTTCGTTTAATTCGTCTAAATGACATTTTAATTATTACAAGGTAAATTAACACAAAAATAATCGAAAAAAATTAGAAAACATCACGACAATGTAAAGAAAAAGAATAAACGATCTTAAGTTTCTCATATATTTATTTTTTATCTAATCATATGTTTAACGAATTAAAAAAAATGATAAATTTAATATTAAATTTAGAAATTTCGAAAATTCCTTTTAGGAATCGTTTGAGAAATAATGCGAGGTCGATCTCTCGACCAACCAATCATTTATCTAAGAAACAACGTTTGGCACTTCAAATAAACATGGTCACGATATTTTTCAATCATCGCTATAAACCCGCTATATGATCTATACAAAATAATACTAGACACGTGTAAAGCTATCCAAACAGTTCTGACAAATAAGGTGTTGAAATGCGTCTAGTATAGGCCAATAACCACTTTAGAATTCGCATTTACTTTGTCATTAACGATTTCTTTTTTTGTCACTAACACTTTCGTCGCCTCTTGACTAGCTCAATGCAGAGAGGAAAATGTGACGCAATTTTATTCGCGCGAACTGGCACATGCCATACAACAGATATAGAATTTTCTCGCAAATTCAAACTGATTTGCAAGTTTTTTAATAGTTCCTCATTTTACTAAAGAATTGTAAATATAGCCTTAAAGTGGTTTGCAAGGAGTTATCTTTACCTTGTGTAAAGCTGGAAAATAAATAATTTTACATAAAATTTTCATAATTCGATCTTTTTTTCAGAAAAAATCAAAGAAAATGAAATATTTTACTCATATTTGATTAGATAAGTGAACCTATATTATTTATATGTAATATTATTGATTATATTACCTTTAAAAACATAAATTTATTATGAAAAAAAATTCTTGTAGGCTTTCTAAATATTTGGATTAACCACTGTATAATTTTATTACGTGTTATTTGTTTTTATATAGAATTTTAAAAATTTACTCCATGAGGCAACAACTCGGCTAAAACCATGCGACAGTAGGCTTACTACACTTTAGTACAGATGAATACCAATGGGAGCGGTTGAGTTACAAGTAGATTGAGAACAAAGATACCTATGGAATAATCGTATTGAAGCTAAGAGGTGTATTCCATGGAAGATATCTATTCTTAATCATTCTTCCGTATCCTTAAGCTATTCGTTTATTGTGAATTAAATACTTACCACTATTCATTGTATTTACTTTGGTATTAAACTGTTTTGAGAATTTAATTAGATGTTTCTTAATATAGATAGTACCTTTTTTAAATAATGAAAGTATATATATAAATTGGATAATAATGTAATTTAAAAACAACAAATTTTAGATAAAGCTTCAGAACAAACTAGTGCCTTTATAAAGAGTTTATTACTCACAACGTAAATCTGTTGTGTTATAACACTAATGTTGTTATAAGTAATGGTGTCATAACAAAATTTTTATTGTAGATATTTATAAGAAAACTATTGTATAATAAAAATACCTATAAATGTATTCATCAATTTCAAAATTTCGTTTTGAGATACACTGTTAATTAAAAATAAAATAAAAACATTTCTTACAAAACAATTTGACATTAAAATACAATTTTCTAAAAACTTATAAACGTTTTACATACTTATGGTTTTAGTTTCCAAATTAATATAATTAATATAATAAAAATGTTAAATTTGAATAAAAGGTTTGAACTATTAACAAACGAACTTATAATTATTTATTACTTATTACTTATAGGAATTTATTTTCGTAGGATAAAATCTGAATATTTTTTATGACACCATACCGACAAACAGTATCTTCACTAAAATGTTACCGTATATCAAGCAGTGCGTGAACTACTTTACCAGCTGTGTGATCCTCACAGGAGAAATGTGTTCTACTCCTTTAACATGCAATAATAATCAATAATAATTTTAAAACTTTAGTCGCGCTTTTTTCGTTTTCGGCTGTTACTAATTTGATAGTGTATAAAATGATTACAAGAATTTTTTATTTTACAATCATTTCAGTACGATAAAATTTTAGAATAGCAGTTTAATGCTAGCTTAAATCTTAAAAAGAAATCAATTACTTTTCAGCTGGTAAAATCATACAATATTTTTTTTTTATTAATATCGTTTGAAATTACAACTTTATACAAATATCGTTTTAAAATTTAGGGATGACATTTAATAATTGTATAGGAACTAAATCGCTGCTAAAATGTGGTTAACAAAATTCTTCATAATTTTTATCTAATGCATAACAATTTGATAATTTATATTATTTCGTTTGCTAAGTAATGTTCCAAATGAACAATAGTTTTAATGTCGTGGTTTTACCTTAACAATACGTAATTCTACAAATATTTCAAAAACAATACTGACTTTATATTGTTGCTGCATAATGATAGAACCCACCTGCCACGTGTAGTCTGCGCGAAATATAACTTGGAATCGAGATATACAAACAAAACTACGTGATGAAATTGAGAAATGTGCACAAAGCCAGTGTAGACTTAATCATACAATATCTTAGAAAGGCGCAATCTCAGGCAATTAGCCATATTCTCTTATTTTACTACTTATTATTCTGAAGAATCAACCAGCTAATTCGTCCAGAAATCAGGAACTTTGAGGTAACATACTATGACAGTATTTCTGATTCCTTTAGCATTTCCGTAACTCAACTCTGGTGTACTTTATTTTTAATTGAATTTGAAAAGAAAGGAATTTTTTCTTTTTTTGGAATACGGTTTTTGTCTGCGAAAGAAAATTTAGTATAATAAAGTAAACATATCTATACGGTGCGGTATTATAATAATATCAGAATCACAGGTAAAAATATATTAATATCACATACTTATATATATACGGTTTGCAAAAAGATAACTATACATATTAATTGTTATTTTTATATTAGAATATCTACAAAAAATTTACACCATCACGATTTAAAACTAATCAAATTGTTTTTTGAAAGCGCAACTTCCGGAACGTGTATTTTTTATCACAAAGTACATGGAAAAAATCGTGTACAATAAAAAACGCCTTTGACGCATATTTTTATAAAGTTTTTTTAATAGCAATAAGCTCTCTTTTTTGGACTTCAATCGTTTATCCTAGAAACGTCCTACTCAAAGTTTCAAGAAAGAAAATGAAATTGGTTAAAAATTTGTCTTCATTTTCAGCGATTAAATGGATCGTTCAATCGAATTTTTAATCATTTTCTTATGGTACTTATCTTTGATTGCTTGCAACTTCTTGAATAATTAATATTTTTTAACGAATCTCAGCTTAAATTTTAACTTTTACTGTCTACTTTTATAATCTACTTTGATCGTTTTTGTATCATAAATATTTGCAATATGACACTTAATAGAAGAGATATTATTTTTTAACGGAATAGAGCGTATATTTGAGATTTAAAAGTAGCACCAAAAAATATACCATCGAATCGGTCTCGGAAAATATTTTTTTTTCTACATTCGTAAAGACTTAAAGAAGATGAAAAACTCTGCTCTGTAGATGTGCCTTTAAAATTAAATTCCTTTTTCGTGCTTCGTTACTCAGAAAAAAACGTCAAATTTCCATCAATTCTTTCAATTCTAAGTTGACTTAAAACTGTCACCAAAAAAATAAGTTCTTGAATCGAACTTGTTCTTATCATTTTTCATATTTGGAATAGTTCAAAGAACAAGAAAAAGTTTGTCTGACAAGTGTGCCTACAAAAAAAATTTTAACTTTTTCGTCAACGTAAAAGGGAAATAAATAGTGGAATAGCTCATATGTGTAGGTTTTTTCTGAATTTTTTCACATTTTTCAGGACTGTTTTTCATTGTAATTAGAAATACATTATTTGATAAAAGTAACATAATATATATATATATATATAATCAGCTGCATTATAAATGTGCTTTTCAATTAGAATATGCGATTCGATTGTTTATACCCAAACAAAATTTAACGCCAAAGCCAAATGATTTGATTTCCAAAATATAATTCCAACTAATATTTTTTATTTTAAAAATATAACGAAATTACAATCGACCCTGATCCATTTAAAAAAAATAAAACTCTTTTCACCTATGACAAATCAGTATCCATATAAATCGACCAACGCGACGACTGAATCCACCGCAGCATCCGACAACTAATAATTCAGCTTTATAAAATCGTCAAACGGACGGAATCACATTAACTCCGGACGGAAAAACAACAAAAAACTCGCTTATCGGCGAAAAAACAAATGTCCATTCGATCGCGTCTCTCGCACACATGAAACGTCATAAAAATACAATACACCCTACACATGTATACATATACATATATATATACCTGCGCACGCGCTCGCAGAAAAATCCCTCTCACTCTAAAATTCAGCCGCGCATCCGATAAATACCGCGCGCGTTCGCGATGGCAAAAAAGTCCTTTCCATCCGCCCACGCTCACACACATTAATCTCCACACACGTGTGCGTATATATATATACGTGTATTATACATCCTCAGTCTCTCTCTCTCTCTCTCTAGCGTATATAAAACCGTAATCTCGAATCGCGGCACAGCTGCAAGCACGAGCGAGACGGAGCTGCTGCTGCTGCTGCTGCTGCTGGGCGAGCGCACGCGGATAAAGAGAGATTGATGGAGTGAGGCGCCGTAAGGGAGGGTAGCTCACAGGTACATACACATTCACCCACACACATACACACCTACATATATATATAGAGGAGCAGCTCGCGAAATTGAAAAGCACGCTAGCAGAGCTGTGGCCCGGGGGCGAGGAGGGGAGAAGAGCGAGTGACAAGCGAAAGAGCGTGTCAGAGGGTAATCCTATTGGTGGACGGCGCAGCGTCGCGAGGTCGTACCGTCATTGGCTGGCGGTAGGCGTCTGGAGGCGTGGCTTCACCCTCTCTGTATCTTTGTCTCTGTCTCTCACTTACGCGCACGCGCCCCCACCCGTGAGAGCATCCCTCGCGCGCTTCGATCTCCGGCGCGGGGGGTGGAAAAGCCGCCGATTATACACCGCGAACGCGGCGGCCGACCGCAGAGAAGAGAGAGAGAGAGAGAGAGAAGCAGCGCAACATGGCGGAGCTATGCTGCTATACGAGTTGCTGCTGCTGCTGCTGCTGCTGCTGCTACTGCTGCTACTGCTGCCCGGGGGAACACTTCAGGAGTCGGAAGTTCGATTCGAACGATTAATTATTCGGCCGGGTAATGGGCTGTAGGAGGGGGGGAGGAGATGTTTTCCCCTTCTTCGCCTTAGCAGAGGAGAGAGAGAGAGAAAGAGGAAGCTTGGTAAGAGCGGAAAGGGGTGAAAGAGAGAGAGAGAGGAGCGATTAACGTGGGGAGAGAGAAAAGCTCGAAGATGCGATACGCTCGTTCGCGGATGTTTTTCCTCCGGGTGGCAAGGATTCGAGAGTTTTAATGAGGGTTTAATTTTTTGGTTTTTAATGCGGTATACTAGATTTTATTTGAATTCTATATACACAGTTTCGAAAATACGGCATGTATATATTATATTGTAAAATAACATTGACTCTTATGAGACAATGTGGTGGTCAACAGCTTTTAAAAATAGAACATCGCTTCCGAAAAAAAGCAGACCACGTTAGTAACTTATGTGTAATTTGATTTCTTTTCGACATAATTTCTGAGTTGTCCGCTTTTTATTCGGATACAAAAATAGACTCAACCAAAAATTATTCCTGATATGGTGAGAACGGAAAATGCACAGTCATATTACCCTCTTTCTTATATAGTTAGTGAAAAAATTAATTCTGATTTGAAATATATAGAAAACGTATCATTTAAGTTAAAAGAAGAACTCAAATCATAAACTACTTATATTGCGGTTAAAAGTCAGATAGATAAAATTAACTATATAAAAATTACTGCTTTCGATTACAGCTCTTTATAATAGAGCTAAATATAATAAATTTATATTGCGATACTACTTATTGAAAATGAAAATTATACTCTTTTATTGTTGTCCTTGTATAGGTCCCAATTTTCACTTTGTTTTAGAAATTGAATATTATTATACCTCAGAAGCATTTTGAAAAAAAAAAAGAAATTACCATTTGTAACAAAAACACAATGTACGTAAAAATTCTGCTAGTATAGTTAAAATATTAATACTGTAAAATTTACTTCGAGTTGGAACATAATTATCAAATACAAGCGCAGAATACTATTCCCCTTCTATACATTTTCGATGTCGAAATCTGTATACGAAGAATGCATCATTTAAACAAAATCAATATAATTATCTTAAAAAAATATTCAATCAAATATATAAATAACAATTTTTTATTTTAACAATACGTAGGACACCATATACAATACAAAGTTTTATAACAACAACTCATCCGTATTAAATCTCCGTCACTCTTCATAATACTATACGTATATATAATATTTTATACTCCGCGCGTATACGTTATTTCAGAGTCACTAAGCATATAATCATGTTTGCTGACCGTTAAGTCACATTGCGGTTACTATTATAAAGCCCCGATAACCATGCGCACTGAATATTTAGATTAAAAATTAATTTTCCACCCCAAGGTGAAATAACACTCGTATAACTATAAAAAATTTCAAACATTACATTGTCGAACCTCAAGTATCAAGAAGAACGAACTGCACAAATTGCAGTAAACCTATAAATAAAACGTCGAGCATTATGGCTGTTGCTTTCCCAAAATTCCATATTATCCAGGAAAATCCTCTGCTTTCTAGACAATCCAGTAAATCCTTGCCACGCGGTATATATACATATATACATTTATACGCTTAACAAAACTTGAACCAAGATGACTTCGCGCTCGACTTAATTCCAAAAACTCATCCCTTCCAGCGCAGGTCAGCAAATAAATGACACACACACACATATATATATATATATATATATATATATATATATATATATATATATATATATATATATATATATATAATGGCCATTCCACGTTTCATCCACACCCACGTCCTTTATTTTTCACTCCTGGCTGCCCCTCCTCTGGTCATTCGATTTCCAACTCCCTCTCTCTCACCCCTCTCTCGTCTTGCGCATGCGCATGCGTATCCACCATCCACCCCCCAATCACTCTCTCTCTCTCTCTCTCTCTCTCAACGACGACGCCGCACGTCAAACGTGCCGCCGCGGCTATAGGTTAAATCCTCGTCGTCGTTCCTTCTCTCTCTCTCTCTCTCTCTCTCACTCTCATCTCTCGTTGTTTTTTCTTTCTACACCCCTGCGTCTTTGTCCCCCTTGCGTGCCTCCTGATCCCGCCTTTCCCGAAAAGAGCGCCACCGCGACCAATGGGTACGCTCGAACCACGCCGCGCCCCCGCGTTGGAATCATCATCGCGCAGCAGCAGCACCACCAGCAGCAGCAGCAGCAGCCTTGCGTACTCGCACATTTCTGCTTGTGTTGTTTGACTCTCCGCTCTATATGTGCGTGCGTATACGTGTATATATATATATATCGAATGAGAGTGAGAGAGAGAGAGAACGATTGCTTATACGTGCGTGCGCGCGCAAGCAAGCATCGTCGTGTATAATACAGCTTGCTATACTGCTGGCAATTTTTGGTCCGCAGTTGATAAGTGGAGAAGCATCGCGAGAGATGTTACCGTGGTTATTCGTATATAGTGCTCTTGTTGGTCAAGCTGGACGTTGAACTTGCGACTTTCCAGTGGATCTGCATTGCATAAGGGATTGGAGTTGATTTTGGAAGTGTGATCGTTTGGTTTGGAAGTGCGTTTTACGAGTGGTGGAGAGGATTACTTTTTTTTTTATTGGTGATTCGATCGAGAGATAAACTTGTATCTGATGCTGTATAAAAAGTTAATTGTGGTACGAAGCAACATTTTTTACAAAGACAGTAATTTATCCATTTTCTGCGGGTACGTATAATATCTGCTGAAGTATATATATACGCCTGTTCTGTGTGTGTGTATATATACATATATATACACCAGAATTTTTCTTAAAAACAATGAGCTTAGCCGCTTTTCTTATATCTCTAAAGTTAACTTTTAAATTAAAGCCTTAAACTATGATATTGCTTTCTGGTATTAGTAGCAACGCTTACTTTTTTAACATCAGAGGTAGCAATATAATCGAATTTGCAAAGCTCAAATCAGTATAAAAAAAAGCGCAATTTGGATATTTTACTGTACACGTATAGAAACATTTTTTTTTTAAACGTCAATCATATCGATCCTATATTTTTCATTGTACAGCGCGCAAGTGAGAACATGAATGGTATCGCGACGATGGGATCGTCGGAGGAGCATCACATTCATCACCAGCAGTCGCAAAACGATACGAGTTCCGAGCACCCGAGGAGTCCCGCAAGTCCGCTGAGTATTCGACATGGTAAGTATGAAATTATCGTTTAGTTATATTGTTTGAGAAATTGTCGAATTCACACTTTTAGTGGGTAAACATCTTGATTGTTATATAATAACGGAATATGTCAAAACAGAAGTTGTCAAAAATGCTAAACAACGGAAAAATTCGCGCATTTACCTAGTTTACTTTGTTAATAACATTTTTGAAACATATAAGCGCTTTTTTACTCATCACGCAAATAATTAATATGTGTATGGTAAATGCAACTTTATTTACTTTTTCTAAAATACTATTTTCGTCCATTTCGAATACAGTTATACATAAATCTTTTTTTGTACTAAAATAAAATTCCTATTTTGATTAAATGCAATATTTCCTTAGAATATGATGACAAATAAAAACATTTGCTCCAAATTCATAAAAAGATCTTATCAATAAATAGCACATAATTCCACTAAAAATTCTGCTAACTTGTTGATTGGGTAGCAACAATGTATTCTGAAGTATTAAGCTATATATATATATAATATATTTCAAAGGCAACATTTATCTCTTAAATCGAAAGTTAACCTTTTTTTCCATCTAATACAATTTATAAAGTTTTTACAAAAATTTTTACATTTTACCGCGAAAATAATCTTCATTAATATAACGATAAACCTTCGGCATAAAATTAATCCTATAATTAATCCATACAATTATTTTCAAACGACGCACCAACCACCACATTATCCTCCAATCAATATACACGAATATACGCACAAACATCAACCCTTCCATCCCAATCACTATTAACTCAGCATCGCTAATCTATAATTCCCTAAACGTGACGATACACAAACAAATCCATCCCTGATAGCAATCACCACGCACGCGTGCCTTCAAACATTCATTCCCACTCAACACTTAAGAAAAAAAAAGAAAGACACATTAACAGCAAATATATACATCTACATATCCCTGATAAAGTTATCAGGCTTGCGAACGCGAGCGCACGAGTCAATTTGAAAATTACCTCCGGCAGGCCGTAAAGTTCGGTAGGCGGAATCAAATTACGTGATCGAAATGCCAAGTGCCGTCTTTAGCCTGTGCCGGCGGCGACGGCGGCACGTGCTACCACCACCTCCTTGTGTAAAATCCGCCCCCCTCCCCCTATACTCGCGGATAATCAACTGCAGGGTTTGTATATGCGACACGACGAATTTGTATAATATACTTACGCGAGGGTGTGATTTTATCGCGAGATTCGCGTTAATAGGTGGCCGCTTTGCACGTACACGAGGGATATAAGAGTATTGTTGGTAGGCGATAAGATGCTAATGGATTTTTTTTATTGTTGTTGTTATCGTTGATCTTCTTTGAAATCTGAGTAGTGTATGGTTTTATCAGTTGGAGAATATTTTATACATGTACCCTTTCGAGTGTTCGAACAATAGTTTGATTTAATGTCTCGTAAAGAGTTATTAACGATGTCGACAACAGATAAGCGATAAATTGTTCAATCAATAATTCAAGTTTGTATATATATAAATCTGTTTTCGCTATTTAACGTTAGTGTTTTACAAAAGATATACAAACTATACCTAAAAGAAGTAAAAATATATGGGAAACGAGGGTTCTTTGAATTGTAGTGTTAAATAAAAGAAGGACACGGCGGATCATTCAAATTACACGGTCTATACATGCCTTGGTACATCGTTTATAACGCTTCAATTATCATCGCAAACTCGTTACAATTCATTCAATTTGCATTACACCTCACTCATCGTTTAAACGCTTTTAAAAAAATTATCCAATACAATTTTTTTGCATCCAAACATCCTGCTCAAAAAAAAAATACACCCGAAAAGTTTCATTTCCTGCAACCACTATAATATCCGCGCCTCTTTTCTCCAGAGCGACAATTTATTCCAATATAGCTGGGCCGAGCGTTATACATTACCCTATACTCAATTACAAATCGTTTACTCGCACATAGCCGTGGCGCGCGATAATATACTGCTTGTGGCGGTATATGTATATGGGCCTGGGCCATTAGACAAATGAAATCCCGAGCTGGGGAATGTGACGCGATTCGAGGGTCGAGAGCTATATATATATAGACGCGGGTAACAGTGGTGGACTATATAGACTATGAAATTGGCGGGTGTCGAGGGGAACGCGGGTCGAAGTATGGAAAAAGGATATACCCGAGGGGCTGACAGATGAGTAAACTAAAATGATACATTCTGACGGCGAGTCGCAAACAAAGTCAAAACGATACGAGAACGAACTATGTATATATATGTGGGAGGGGGGAGGGGTTCAGTGGACCGGATTATTTTTATAGGGTTGTATATGGTAACTTATAATAGTTTAATTTAGTTTATAGTTATAGTTTTAGCGATATTTAACTGTAAATTTTGTTTTAATTAATTTTGCAACATCTTGTATAAATCTCTATATATAAAAAGATTATATTTCCTAAAGAATTACATTGAAATGTTTATATAAATTACGATTGCGAAAAATCAGCAATGATATAGAACATCGTGAAGACTTTTCTCCAATAATAAATTTATATACACTTCGGATTCTACCAGTACCATATCACTTCCAAAATTCCATCATCATAAATCAATTCCACTTCAATCCCATATCATCCACCATTCCACCTTAATACACCTTAAAACTTCCAATCCACCAATCAACCTTCGACCTAACCACCACCACCACCACCACCACCATAACCCACCATCCATTCCTTTCTCCACATCAATCTTTAAAATACAAAAATCACACTTCTAAAATATCGAACCGCATACCTTCTTTTTAATATTTTCCATTCCCCCGCATCTATATCTCTTCATCCAACTTTTTACCCAACTCGAGGGCGCACAATGTACCAAAGTGCACGAGCGCGCGTTTTACGCGGATACGAGCCACACAGTTTCTCTCTACATATATATATAGAGAGAGATTGAGCTTCTGCGCGCAACAGAGCGAGGGCGTCAAATTTCATTAGCATATCAATGCCGTCGGATGGCGCGCTCCAGGGGCTTACGAGGCGCCACCTGCGCCCTTCCACTATTCCCCTCTCTTCTAGCATCACCCCCCTCCCCGCCATTCGCGCGAGTGTAGTCATTCCTCTTCTATATTATAGGGTCACTGGTTGAGAGAGAAGCAGAGAGTACTTGCACAGAGAGAGAGCTTGCAGCAGCTATCTAGCTAGCTAACTCTATGGTCGAGGATAAATCGCAATGAGAAATGGCGAGAGGAGTCGTGTATATATATATATGTGCGTGTATATGTGTGTGCGTACTGCTGCTCTCTCTCTCCAGTTCTAGTCCCCCCCTCGATCTGTTTATACTATGGGCGCGGTTAATCGCTGCCGTATTAGCGGCGTTACGCGTTTTTGGTGCGGTTGTAACCCTGACATGAGAGATCTATATATACGTAGTTAGCGAGATTGCTGATATAACGTGGCTGAATTGTTTTGATTTTTTTTTCAGTTCACCTTACTTTATTATATATATATGTGCTTTCGATTAGTAAATCCATCGTATATGATATAGCAATGGATTTATTACCTTTTATTTTAAACCAACTTTATTCTGTAGACGACGATTAAAAGTAAATTTAGTAAAAGTCAACAAACCTCGCTCCAAATTCTGTCTTTTCAAATAAAACCGCAAATTATATACAATATATATCTTCCAGTAAATATTCATTTTTTGTAACATCTAACCTGCCTAAAATGAACTACATCCACTAATCCAAAATGCAAAATCACCGTCGCAAACAACGAGTTCAATATTTATTTACTGATCCTATATATATATATATACCCCCATTAGACTTTCATGAAGAACCGCGCGCTCGTGCGCTCAAACCGTTTTCCATGCAAAACAAACAATCGACTTATCATTCTTACGTATATACCCGAGATCCCGTCAAAAAATTACATCTTCCTTTCCGTTCCCAACGGGAGGCTCAGCTATAAGGATTCGACCTGTCGCGCCGTTTGACAAACGGCATTTACATGAGAAAATAAGTTCGACAAAGAAAAAGCTCAAAGCTTGCGTATATTCCAATGTTATTTCTCTTTCTTTTCTTCGTTCTTTATATATTTTCCAAGATCCTATATATACAGAACGATCAATGGGACTTGATGGATTAACTCAACCGCACGCATGCATCAGAATTCCTCCAGCGGTAATTAGCGTAGAATAGAATTACCAATTAACAGAACGTTGAAAATTCCATCCAATAACAGCTCCTCTCTCTCTCTCTCTCTCACACACTCATAATCCTCGTCACACTTCTCCAACTCATAAATAATGTATTCCCATCCTCCACTCTGCCAGCATAAGATCTCCCGCAGCAGCACGGAAGAAATTAGAATCGTCCCGCGAAAGGATCAAGTGGAAGAAGTAGTAAGCCATTCGAGTTGGAAAGAGAGAGAGAGGGGATGAATGTATATATATACGAACACGCAGGCGCGAACACATCTGCGAGTGGAAATGCGATTTGGACGAGGGGTGTGCGAGCGCGCGACGCGCCACTTATTTTATTAGTCACGCTTTTCATTAGGGCGCGATTTGATGGAATTGTATTTATTACTGGAACACAAAGGGAGAGTGAGAGAGAGAGAAGGGAGGAAGAGACAGGTCGGGAAGAGTCGGCCGAGCGGAGATGTCTTAATGGGGTTACGCAGCGACGTCGCTCTCTCTCTCCCGTTACGCTATATACCGAGGGAAGTCTGAGAGTAGGATTCTTGTCGGTGGACGACGAGCAGGAGAGTAGTATAATGCAATGCTACGCGTAACGGTGATTTTTATGAAATTAGGTGAATCTTTCCTCTGAATAGTAATGCGAGAATGGCTGGATTAATTTACTTTTTATTAGCTTAATTATATACGATATTTATAAGAACCCTACTTTTCGATACAATGATTATTAACAAATTATATAGTAGTTACAGCGTGGATAATATGTAGAAATAATAGACGTAATGTTGATATATAGACTTTGTCAAGTTATTTTAGTGTCTACTCAATTTCTAGGTCTAAAGGCATTTTTGTGTTAAAGAGAATGAACTACTTGTGGAATAAATAATGACACCAAACGCAAATTCTTAAAAAATAACAAAATTATATAGGTGTGAATAAGGTTTTTAAATTTTGATGCTAAGGAAATACATAAACAATAAAATTGATGTTTTTTTTAATGATTTCCTATGCATAATTAAATAAGTCAAACCTCTTATAATTAGGTTCTGTTAATTATGATAAAAGACTACAACAATCGTAGCACAGCCATTATGGTTACATATATATCCTATACTTCTGATCCGTAGAATGATAAAAAATATCCCCTTTCTAACACTAAATTTTGTCCTGACAATTCCATCAGAATCACTATATATATATAATTCTTCACACACACATACACATACACACATACACCATTCACTTCGTTCATCTCCGTCCACAGACTCAGCGGAGAGCAGCGTGATATCACCAGGTCTACCAGAACGCTACAGTCCCCTCGGTGGTACAGGTTCGACGCCAGGTACAGCCGGTGGGCACGACCCTTACGGTTCACGCTCAGTGCAAGAGTGTCCAGTACCCTTATGCCGTGGCCTACCTACGGACTTTCCACTGGCTCGCTCGCCGTACCTAACCGCCTTGGAAAATGGCCATCAGCATATGTTAGCTGCTGCGGCAGCTGCAGCAGCTGCCCAGACCCAACAACATCATCAATCGGCTCCAGCACCAGGACAGCAACAACATCACAGCCAAACTCATCAGACACAGGCCCAGCAACAGGCCCAACAACAAGCGCATGGTGGGGGTGGTAGCAGTGGTGGGGGCAAAGCGCCGAAGAGTCTCGGATTGATCTGCGTGGTGTGTGGAGACACGAGCTCCGGCAAGCATTATGGGATTTTAGCGTGCAACGGCTGCAGTGGATTCTTCAAGAGGAGCGTGAGGAGGCAACTTATTTACAGGTGGGTGTGGACTTACTTTTTTATTTTTTAGAGTAATTGAAATATACGGAGTGGTAATTGTGGATGTGTTAGACGCGATTGCAGTAAGGGATAATCTTAATGGTATTGCTGTACTATTTGTGAATTAGTAAAAGCTTGCAGCGTGAGGGCCAATTGTATTTTAAACCTTTGCTTCTTCGATATAAACATTGCAATGAAATAATTTTTTTTTCATTGTTTTAATACATTGTTTTTTCTCTTGTCACAAATGACAATCCATATAACCATATATACTATAAAAACTATTAGCATTCTATCATTAAATTAATATATTATTGTTACCCATGCTCAATACCCTATACCGAATCCACGCAACAATTACCTTTTCTCGCTACATCATCACACCTCTATACCCTACACCCTCCATATACACGCACCGACGCATCCTCACACATGCAGCTCCGATAAAATTGCCGCACGTGTATGCGTGTGTGTATGTATAGCGACACGCGCAATCAATCAATTCGCCGCGGCTAATTCCTCGTAAAAAAAAAAAGAAAACGCGAACGAAACATTGCACGCGCAACTAATCCTCCCGCAACGCGAGAGGTTAAAGAACCATCTGTGCTATTTGCCTACATCTATCCATCTACATACATATATATATATAGTCTCGTACATCATGTGACGCGCTGAAAGTTACGAGATCGATCGACCAACCAGTGCCATGTGGCCGACCGCTCAAGTGGGCTTACGACGATATGCCGCACGTATATATAGATACACAATAGCTCGCGTGCTTATATGTATATCCTTAAAAGAGAGAAATTGATCCTCCACCCCCTCGTGTGTGTGTGTGTGTGTATGGGCTCTGGATAGATACCTGCGTGTGCGTCCCCCAGGAGGCGCTGAACTATTACCGTCCCCTGGGGCTTGCTATCCATCTCCATTGGATCCCCTTTAGCCAAAATCACTGTCTCGTTGTATCTATATATATATATGGATGCTACATAGCGTTGAGTCTCGCGTGTCTGATGGCTTCTCTCCTCGATGGGGCGCTTCTTTTTTTGTCGCTCTCTCTCTCACACTCTCTGTATATGAATGCCGTCCCGACGGGGATTTGATTCGCGCGGCTCGTTTCGTACGCTCGATCGTGTGCGGAGCTATCTTTTCGGCAATATTTCTAGATTTTTTTTTTTTTTATCGAAGGTTCTTTTATTATTTTTCGTCGTGTGGGTGGATATGGCATTTCAATAAATTGGCATGGCGGTAACGTTAAAATTGATGAATTGCTTTTTTTTAGAATAATTTTATACAATTGGCGGATTCTTATTGTATAGAGACCGTAAATATATACTATCATTTAACGCTTTTGTGAATTACGTTGATATACAATAATATAACCTCTCGATGATATTTTTAAAGAAATTGTTTTTTCTTGATTTATTAATCGTAATTGCTCAGAGAAAAACCTAACGTCCATCTATTACCCCTCATCTATTAATTTCAACAAAACTGAAAAGTATACACGCAAATTCTTCTCTTAAAAATTGTATTCTATTGCTAGAAACCACAAATATCAACTGCGAAAAACACAACCAATCACACACATATATCCTCTATGACCCTAAAAAAAAAGGATAAGCAAACAATTCATATGGTTCACTATCCCGTCACCCCCTCCCTCCTCCGATTGACTTCCCGCTCCGCATATCTGTAAACAGAGAGCATGCGTGCCTGCGACGCGTACATATTTGTCTTATTTGATCGCGCGAACTGTTTTGTATGCTCACTCGTGTCCCCCTCCTGACATCGACAGAGATATATATATATATACATTTAGAGCTGAGGACCGACGGTCGATCTGCAAACTATTAACTCCCCTTTTGAGAAGGACTGACCCTGTCGATATCTGGGGTAGGGGGGAGGGGAGAAAGATTTGAATTCTGTGTTTGTTTTCCCTGAAAAATGGTGGTTTGATGATCAAAGGTAAGTATATAGGAAAATAAGAATGTTTTATTATACGCATTGGATTTAGATATACACATTGGAGCCACGTCTGACGTCAACATATACTAAGATTATGATTTATTTATCAATGGTTATTCTTATTCTTTTGAATCCTCACGGTTACTGTATAATTAATCAAATAACGCATTAATTCAAAATGTTATATAATTATACGCAGAACTTTCAAATTTTTCCACTCAACGAAAAATTTTCCTCTCATCATAGCACCTACCAATATAAAAAACTAATCACATCAACCCACACAACCGCATTTCCTGCACCCAATTCCTCTTCATAATTATACATATACTGCACATTATACACATCACACTGTTCTCCATATATACACGAGAAAATATATACATCACGATCACTATACATATATACACAGAACCGCATTCAACATTCAAAGCAGCCCAGTCTGCATCCACACGCGCCGCCTTGTAATCCCCTAACGAACCACCGCGCAGAGATATAGAGAGCGAACCAAACCTATATATATATACATATATACGCGCGCGGCCGCATGCTTCTCTCGCATCGTATCAAACAAATTAACGTGAATCTTAACAACCCATTCTACTCAACATACACATACACACACATACGCGCATATACACCCGCGTTCCTATAAGCGTTAATCGCGTTTGTGCATCGGAGATTCATCCTGTATGTGCACTACACTCGTATCCATATAGATATATATACATACAAAAGAGCTAGTGAGATACGCATCGCCGGCAAATTTCAATCCGATTACGATTAATTCGACCGCCACCCGCTACGTCTATGTATATATATAGACACAGCCAGAATCGAGACCCCGACACCTGTTACAACCGAACGATGCGCTATGTGTATGTGTGTGTGTGTATATAAAAACATGTAAGTATGCAGTAGTACACACGATACAAAAAAAATAAGAAGAAACGATAGAGGAGAGCACAGATGCGTGTAAAAAGTCCCGCGGGATGGTACTTGAACGATAGAGATAGGGCGATGTATGTTGTATATACATGCTATTTATAACGATACTTTGCCGGGCAGTTGCATCCGCGCGTAACAAGTGGACGCACGGCGACGTATATATAGGTCTTGATCGTATATATATCGGGCGAGTATAATGGAGGGATTAAGCGCTGTTTAATTGGTGCGAGGGATAAGGATAAAGGTCGAATTGTTATTGGATGCTTGATGATGTAGCGAGTGCGGGTAGTTGTGTATGTGTATCTATATTCTCTAGTGAGACTCTTGTTATTGAGGAGGATGCGCTTTCAATTTTCGGTTGAATCGAACGAGGAGAGATGGGGTGGAAAGTCAGAAGCGATGTTTGTACAGATGCTTGATAAGTGTAAAGAATATCTTAACTTTTATCGTGAGTGATTTTATTTATTTAGACGTAATTATAAGTGTGGGCGAAATATTCGCATTTCTTCACCTACAAATCGCTATAAATAATATGATGAATATAGTAACAATTTAAAATTGAATCGCTATATTAAACGTGTAATACGATGATCTATGTATAAGAACTCGTCAACGTCATCGGTGATTTGTTTCTGAACGTACATTCAAGTTAAATTTACAACAAAGAAAAACTATATACCTTCGGGAATAAAATTTATTCATTTTTACAATAAAAACCGCATATTGCATATAGGCATAAAGTAGAAAAGCCAAGGAAAATTTATTTTTTTTTTACACATATATATAACAATTGATCTAGAATTACATATGATATATTGTTTACTTGACCACCAAACAATTTCTCCATTAAACATTTCACCCATCTACCCAACTTCCCACCATCCATTAAAAAAAAAAACCCCAATAAAAGAACTTCCATACATACTAGATTTTCCGCTACACACATATACATCCCACCAGTACCACCGACTTAACTCCAAGTCCATCTCACACGCGAGCTAGCATCTATCGTCAGATGGCCCCTTCATGCACGCATATATATATATAGAGGCCTCTTCAGAGCTTTCGGCCAGATAACCAATTGCCATAGGACGCGCGTACATACATACATACATACATAGACGCGCACTCGAGATTGCTCTCGCGGCGCGCGACAGATGCGTCCCGATCCTACGTCCGCGGAATCGACCTGGATTAAGCGCATCGCGCCCTGTGTATCTGCTATATACGCTTGGAGATTATATAGGCCTTGTTATACGCGTATGGAGGGTGCGATGTGTGTTATGGATTGTCTTCGGTGGTGGAGGATGAAGGTTGTTGTGGTGTAGGTTGGTGTATATAGAAGGTTCGGTTTTGTTAGGGAATTGGATATGGTTGATAATTGAAAGAGTGATGGAAAATTGGGTGGTATAGATGGTGAATTGTTGTTTGGGAATAGTGTGAAGTGTATAAGGTGTGAAGTTTTGTTTTGTTATAGAGATTGTTAAGGAATGGTTTCAGTGATTTCGTTGTCAAGTTAGCAGTAATGCCACTGTAATTATAATAATGTTTCAAAATTATGAATTGGTCGTTACACGGAGATAATTTTTCTATAAAATTTATTATAACAGTTTAGTAAATCAGAAACAATTGAAATAATTATAGAAAAGTTGCGGTGACGATACAGTATAAAAATTGCAGCTAGATTTTCTTAAACCATACCTTTTATTTCGTATTATGGGATTTCACAATTATTGTTAATACACTGTCTAGATAATTTTTTTCGCTTAATTGATTGAAAATTTACAAAAAAATTCTTTCCATTTATATTACAAAATTACGAAAATCAACAATTACAAATTGTCCACATAAAAGCTACTCTTATTTTATTTTTTTTGATTTTATTTTAGATACATTCACGGGTAAAAAACCCTTAAATACATAATTAAAAATACAAGATTTTGACAATCTTTTTAATAGAATTGTAATAATAGCGGCTTAACAATATTTTTAAAACTCTATATAAATGTAATATCAAACAGATTAACTCTCAACATGTTCCAATTTCTCCGCAATCTAAAAGAGGGACAATTAAAAGTAGAACTAACAGTACAATTCTCCTCTTTTAGTCCCCTAAAGTGCCTAACTGAATAAGGTTTGCACTCTTAACGTAAATAAATTTGCAAGGGCTGGGTGCTTATCAGTAGAAGTTAGAAATTTATACATAAAAACGGCCTCATTGAAACAATGAGTAGATTTGGCAAGGCTAAACTTCTATATGATGTTATTAACGAAGACGCATTCTTGAACGATGCCGTATTTCGAAATATAAAACATAGCATTTTAAATGCTTTAGAAGTAGCCATCTCGACATGTTTGCAAAAAGATAATTTATCCATGAGGATAACTCCCAGATCCTTAATAAAATTTACTCTGTTTAGCTTGAGACTGCCGATTAAGTAATCATGTAAAAAGATATTATATTACATTTGGCTATGTTCAATTCTAATCCATTTTGATATGACCATGTGGCTACTTCGTTAAGCACTAATTTGTTTGTCATCTGCGTATAATAAAAATTTACAGTCAATCAGGGCACTTATAATGACTAAAATGTCATGTATAAAAGAAATAAAAAGAACCGGTCCTATGTGTGAGCCCTGAGGAACGCCTGAGGTTATGGAAAATGATGACGAAATTGCATTTTTAATTCTGACTTGGTAAGTTCTATCATTCAGATAAGAAGTAAGCCATATAGCAGTAGCGACCCACGTATACCAAAATTATTATGTAACTTGCTTAGCAGACGTTTGTGATTGACTGAATCAAACGCTTTACGATAGACTAAGTATATAGCATCAATTTGAACATCATTTTCCAGACCCATAGTAATGTAGTTATGAAATAACAGTAAATTAGTAATTGTTGATCTATTTTTAATAAAACCATGCTGCTCAGAAATAATGTGTGAAAACAAAAATTCGCTAAGGTGTGCAGCAACTAAAGCATCAAATAATTTCACAAAACAATTTGATATAGAGATCGGTCTGTAATTTGAAATATCTTGACGAGAACCTTCTTTAAAACTTGGAGTAATATAAGATTTTTTCCAAACATCTGGGAATATTCCCGTTGATAAAGACATATTAAATAACTCGCATAATGGAAACGCAAGGGAACTATAGCAGTTTTTTAACAGCGCAGATGGTAGCCAATAATAATTTATCAAACCTGTTATATTATTATTTTTATATATCAAATCTATATAGCTTCAACAAAATTTTGTTGAACAACATTACCGAATTAACAAACAAAAACCACCTCGCTTACTTTTTACATATTCTTCTCTTTAATTTTCTTTTCTTCAATTTCATTTAACTTGCGACACCTCATTTCCATTATACACTTACGGTTAATCGCGTACAAAACAATTGAAGTATAATAAATTACATATATCCGACTAAGCAAGATGAAAGAGATAAATTAATTGGCGCGCTTCTTGAAAAAGGAGAATCTACATGCAAATCATATGCACGCGTGAGAGAAAAATTATCTTTAAATCCCTTTACCAGCCTTCACCCCGAAGACAACAACGCTGCAGCCCTTCCCGTCCATTAAAATTCCACAGTTCGGTGCGCGCGCAAACGCTGTCCCCCGCAATCTTTAAACTTTCCCAATCACTTACACTGAGCAATAATTATAGGTATATATTATATATATGCGCTATGCAATATTATTATTGTTTTCTATCATATATATCATTTAGATTTCATTTTTTTTAATCGATTGATATGTATATTGTTAATGTACACGTATCAATTAGTTTTTAGCGATTCTTGAAAATCATATCGAAAATTAAAAACATCGTTTACGGATATTAAATTAAATCTTACTTTCTAGAAATTTCAAAACATAAATCTACTTTCGCAATATAATCTCGACTTACAAATGTTTCATCGATCAGTATAAACCTTCCTCACTATACTTCCAAAACCGCACTTATAACCCCTATCCAACCATTACCTCAACCATTGTTTCTCTTTATACCTTCATTCTTCTCTCAACCCATCATCGATCCCGCGTATATCACTCGATCCTTGAACGCGTTAACCCGCGAAATATACATATAATATCATAATATATCCATATATATATATTAATCAGCACCACATGCTCGGAGTTTGCTACGAGACTAAATCGAACTTCAACCATATAACTATATCTACGCACATACAACACGTCGACCTTTCCACTCGCACGTATGTATCTTCCCTCGCTTTGCTGCCTCACGCATAAATGGAAAGGCGAAAGAGAGAGAGAGAGAGCATCGTTGAGGGGGTCCGTGCGCTGGGGCGTGAACGCAAATCAATTTGCAAAAGGGGCCGCGCGCGACGAGCGCCTCTTTTTCGACCCCTGCTGCTCGCGCGTGCGTATATATATATATAGAGAGAGAGAACGAGATGGGATACCAGATGAAGAGGCGATGGAAGAAACGTGTATGATGGGTTTTAATAACCGCGTCGTGTATGTATATGTATATATATAAATGGTGCTGGAAACATGCGGTGAAAGAGTGACCGCGAGAGAGTTGCTGATTCGAGTGGGCTTGTGGGAATTGAGTGGAATGGGTAATGAGGCGAAATGTTTGTTTTGATATGAGATTTTTGTATAGAAATAAAGTGTGTATACAGGTTTCTTCTGTCTAGTATATATTTTTACTTAACCTCACGTTAAATGCTATTCATTCATTCTCTTATAATTCTTCGTCTCATATATTATTTTCGAAACCTGCGAATTAAGGTGCAGTTTTCTGATTGGACATTATAGATTCTTTACAGAAAAAAAACCAACTTTAATTTCACGTATCGTTTATTAAAAATTCCTTTTTCAGAAGTTATTGTACCGATTGAAATCTTATAGTATTTAAAGAACGTCAGAAATCGCATGAACCATTTTAATAAAAAAATCCATCTATATATATAGCAATTGTTAATAGACTTGTAACCCTTAACCACGTGAAAATTCACTTTATATACCAGACCAACTTCAACAACACCATATATATATACCCACACGTCGAAACAATCGAACCGAACAACAACCAGACAGAGCGACATCAGTTCCACGCCTCCGCACGAGCCCTATATACCGTCTTCCACACGGTTATGTACAGAGGGTGCGAAACGTACGTGCGTCTCTCGCACACACACACATATATATATACACACATATATAATGTAAACGACACGGAAAAGTGACGAACACTCGTATGTTCACATAAGAGAGAAGAGCACAAGACTCACACAGCATGGGGCTGCGTTGTAATATACTTATATATGCCTCCGGCGTGTTCTGACGCGTGTGCGTGCACGTTCCCTCCCTCTCCTCCTCTCATTGTCGCAGTCGCGTTTTTGTCTTGTTAACCGCGTAATTTCATTGAATAGTGCGCGTTTGGAGATTTTAGTTGAAGATGAGGTAACGATGAGGAGTTGAAATTGCCGTTCGTCATATCTCTGACATATAGAAAAGTATATAGACTATAATACGTGCCGATCAGAGATTTTGCACCAACTTTGGAATACTTTTCTTTGATGTAGGAATTTGAAGAGAACTAAAATATTAGACCCTGACGCTAAGAAAACTAAAGTTCTGAACATTTTTAGATTTTTGGAAAAAAAAGTCTTGAAAAACGCCCTTTTGCCCTTTTTGGTAAAATGGTGAACTAAAATATTATTTTCGAAAATTAAACATAAAACTGTAGTAAAATGACCTTTCATTTGCTTTTTAAGAGAATTTGTTGAGCTTCTAAACACAGATTAAATCTACCCCCAATTTGTCTCATCGTATATACTATTTTCTATTTTTCTTTTCTCAAACGTATAAACTTTTAATTGTGTAGAATATACGCATTACTACGTACGACAATTCTTCACCAAAACATCAACGATCAACATCTCTTATACACCCTATACCATCCCAAAACTATTCGCCAGTTTACACATCCACAATTTCTGAGGAGATCAGTCATTCCGAACCTCATAAAAACTAATCGGTCAACTCTGCATCGCGCGTCACCCAAAAGAGCGCGAATTCTGTTTCTCGCATGTACATCTACACATGTCGTGCGAATCCAGTCCCTCGCATATATAGAGACCTCAAACCTATATATATATATATATATATATAACCTCGACGCGTTAAATTCGATTACTTTCATTGTTGCGAGAGACTAACCCCGTTATCCTTTCGGACGCAAAGGGTCTGCCTCTCTCTCTCTCTCTCTCTCTTTCTCCGTGCACGTACGTATATATACGTCCATCTTAATCCTTCGCCAAGTCCTCGGACTCTTTCTAATTTCGTTTATATATATATATATATATATATATATATATATAGATACGGAAGCGCGTTATATTCTTTGCGCGTGCGTGCATGCGTATACGAGTAGAGCTTTGCCTTTGAGTGTTCGGCTGATGATGTGTTGCTGCTGCTATATACCGGACAACTCTCGGTTGGTGAAGTGGGAGGATGTTTTGGTGGTTGTGCGATTGAGTTTAGTGAACTGAAAATAGAGAGAAGTGATGGGTAAAGTGGAAGAAAGTCGCTAAGAATTTATTAGATCGAGGCGATGATGGTGTGCAATGATCAATAGAGTGGATATATGTTGAATTAGTTTAGGAAATGGAAATGTAGTGTTGTTGAACTTTGCTGGACGATTCAACGGAGATTGTTATATATATAGGCGCTTCCTTATAAACCGCATGTAATCTAATATTGTAAAATTTCACAAATATAGAAGAAACTTTATAGACTAAAACTTAATTTACCATGTAGTAATCAAGTATTTCCTTCGCAATGAATCTTGTTCTTCCAAACCTATAATAATCACACTATACCACATACAAACCTTCCTTTCGCCTCGCACTTATATACCAATCACACTTATATCTCTATGACCCTAGACTTTCTAAGAAGAAAAAAAAGATTCACGCACATCAACGTATATCTGTTTTTCTATTTTCCAGATGCCAGGCGAGCACCGGACGCTGCATCGTCGACAAGGCGCATCGCAATCAGTGCCAAGCCTGCCGACTGAAAAAATGCATGCAAATGGGAATGAACAAAGACGGTGAGTATATATATATATACAAATACAGCACAGTATACGCATGGGTTCGAGCCTCGTATACTTTTAACATCTTTAGTCGCGCGCGAGCGACGCGAGGTAACCATGTTATACGCGCTTTTGTATGTGTATACGTACGTATGTCCGTTTGCATACGCGAAGCTTTTTCCGCGGGGGATATATACAATTGTTGTCAAGTGTCTCGCATATGTGAGTGTGAATGTGCTACAACAGCGGCACAGAGACGTCGTTTGATGTAGGTTCGAAAGGAGCATGCGACGAATCGCGATGGGCATTGTCGTTAAGGGTTTTCAGCCATTAGAGGGTTGGTTATAGTATAAATGAATTTAGAATGATTTAGATTCGACGAGATCTTTTTTTTTAGTGGGTTGTATAGGATTGTTTGTTTCGACTATAGATGTGTTAGCTTTTCTACTCATCGTAATCATTTTTTTTTTTAAAGAAATATCCTACAATATGAAATAAAAAAATATGTATGCTAAACCTTTAGTGTAATTAATTTATACGGACTAACTGTAATTTTCGTAAACGACGTACATTACTCATAAATCCTACGAAAAATTCTCTTCATTAAATACATATATATTAACTTCTCAGATTATTACAATATAATTTCACCATATATATATATATATACTCTTTATACCATCAACGTTACTAAACACCGATACTTAACACCACGATCACTAAAACATTTAAACCACCACTATATAATTATACGCTAGAAGCTCGAAATTCCCGTTTAAACAACCTCTTTCTCGATCTCTCCCAGCCTCAAGACATCTACAACACTTTCGCGTTTCCTCGAAAGCTTTTTCTCTTTCTCTTCTTGAGCATTACGCCGACAAAATCACATCCCGCGCGCGTCGCCGTGACGACGACGACGACGTCAAAGCGCCTGCCTCTCGCAGCAAAAAGGCCCGATCTATCGAACGATGGCAAATCCGATCCAATTCCTCTCTTTACGACGTCGAGAGTTCGGCAATAAGAAAGTTTCCTATCTTCTCCTCCTCCTCCTTCTTCTTCTTCTTCTTCTCCCCCTTTCCTTAGCGGCAGGTGCCGCATTAGGCGAGTTGAATCGCATTGGTATAGCTTGCCCTACCTCTCGGCTCTTATTCTTTCGCTTCCCTATACTTCCAAGCGTCGGCTGATTGATTTCTGCGGGAGAAATGGCGATGGCGACGTTATTGCCGCGGGCGTTTTATCGCGCGCACGCGCGTATATATATATGTGTGCCGCAACTCGCAGGGCAAGAGAACGAGGGAAGGGGAGATATATATATAACGGATGTATGGCTTTGCGCGCGGTATAATGCGAATTGTCTTCTGCGTGTTACGCGTTACGAGAGTGTAACAAAACGTGCGTGTTAGTGGATAAGAGGGGGGATGAGTGAGGATGTAATAGGCTATATTTTTAAAGTGATTGCTTTTGATATCTAAGCGGGTACCGCGGTGTATATATATATATATATATATAGATGCTCGGACATATATCTTGGATTATATAGAATTTCTTGCGCGGTTAATGTTGGTGTGGTCGGTAGAAATATTTTATATGGATATATATATTATACGAAACCTTTTTTTTTTAACATTTTTAATAATCAATAGTAATTCGATGAGATCCTTAATTCAGTCTTGTGCGTAACTTTAATTGAAAATATTTTTACACATATAGTTTGCGGTCTTTTATTAATAATTTTTTTAACAATTAATACGTACATTTGTTACATCACGTATATAGCACCTCTACACTACTCACACTTAACACCTGTTACTTTCTAGCCACTCACACTTCAATCACTTAAAAATCCTTTGTATCGACTCATAATTGTCAACCCTGGATACTCGTATATACGCGACACTCTCAAAGGCCCGCATCGGGTAATTAAAGAGATTTCCGAGGTTTCTCGTTCACCCACGCGTATCTTCTCTCTCTCTCTTCGTTCAAGCTGATTGTAATATACATGACTCCACGCGCAATTACTCGCGTGTGCACCGCAGTCTCGGTAAACAGGCGCGCGCGGTCGTTAGCGCACACGACAGTCACGTGGCGAGTAGGCGCGCACAGCTCGAAGGGTTAATTGGAGGAAATAAACGTATGCGCGAAGGGTGCAACGCCGTCGCGCCGCTTCCCTATATATGTATATATATACGACGATGTGTCGTTGCGACGGTTCCTGTAAATGTCATGGGATGCTTCGTTTTGTGTCTCTCGTGTATGATGATGCAGTTTGAGGATGCGATACCGTAGAAGGAGGTGAGATTTTGAATGTTTTTGGTTTTCAATAAAATAGTATATTACATACCTAGGCCAGTAAAATAAGAAATGTCTCAGATCACATGTAATTGTTGATAAACATGTGATCTGAGGCTTTCATCTTTACTGGCCATGCGTATACTTATTTTTCTGCTTGACGGTACCGGAAAGCGGCAACTTCGTTTCGCGCAGCGGCCACAAAAGAATTTTTTTCGATGAAATATTGTTGGATATTTGTTATTTGTCATGGGTGAATAGTATTGTATAAAACTATATGTAAACAGAGCTAAAATGAATTTTATTCGTTTTGAACGAATTGAAATGTATCGTTGAAATATGGAGAAAGCGTTCATAGTGTTTTATCATATTGTTTGACGTTACGTAACAGATTAAACAAAAATTTAACCAACTTATTTATTTACTTATTTATTTCCAGTCATAACGCGTGAAATAACCTAAATTTTTTGTCAAACTGATCATTCATGGAACGAAGAAAAGCTTTAGGTTCAATTCAAAATATATATTGCGTTGTTTACTTAGTCTAGTTTTTAGTTCCATTAATCCATTAGGTTTTTTACTAATGAATTAATGGACAATAACTATGTATGTTCTTCATCTGAAAATTAAATATTTTTAAAAAGTTATTTACTCCTAAAAATTACTGAAAATACCTACTGGTCCTGCAAAAGCAGCAGTTACATTTGTATATAACAATTCGAGTACAATTAATTTCACTTCGTGAAAAACAAACTTATTCAGTATAAAAAATTTAATAGTATAACAATTACAAATCAATCACCTAGCAAGATTAAAATTATAAACAAAACAGCAAATCCTGCAATCCTTCAACGCCGCACATATTAAAAACCAAAACCAACCAAATAAATCAGTCAAAATCCGTATACGGTACACCACTCCGCAAACAACAACCATGTCGCATCTCTATCCCCCTCATACCCCAAAGCATGCAAAACCGGACCACCCGTCGCTTCCATGCAAATTAGAAAAAGAGCTGGCGTTTATCTTGCGGCCTCTCTCCCACACACTCGCACACACACACAGCATCGTGCAAAAAACGCAGAGAGAAAGCACGTGCGCGTGGCGGTAGCAAAGGGCTGGGAAAAGCCGCAGGAGAGAGAAAGAGAAGGCGAGTAACGTGCCCTATTAAGTCGCTCAGCAGGCAAGAAGAGAGAGAGAGAGAGAGAGAGTGAGAGGGAACGAGAGGTGTTACGTGTGTATACGCCGCGCATTTTTATTATCGTGAACGTCGTTGCGCGCGAGGCGCAAAGTGCCCAGGAAAGCGAGGACGACGCGTTACGTTTCTCCTTTGCGCTTTTATGTCTCGTTGGTGTGAGGGGAAGGTGGGAGAGATTTAGCGAGAAAGAGGGAGAAGAACTTGATTGTCGAATATTGCAGTACATATCGGAAAATTTTCGATTGCGCCGTATTCGGTTATTTGTTCGAACGGATGTATATAGACTTTTTTGAATCTATTTTGAGTTTGATACATATATAAGTTGCACTCAGTAGTTTTTTTTGGTAGATGGAAAGGACTCAATATAATTTTTGGTAAGGTATGTTAAATTGCAGTTAAATCTTTCGGATAAACTCACGTCACTAAAATTGTATTACCTATATTTTTCATCGCTTAAATTACGGAACGACGTAATATAGGTATATATAATATATATATTCCCAAGCGAAAACACAACCACTCGACAGCCTTCGCATCCATAAATTACAATCGTCCATTTCCGCGGAAACAACAACCGCAGCAACTACAACTGACATACTTACTTCCAGACAATTCGAGCCTTCACTCCACATTTCGCACGTCGCCCTCCACGCGCCGCTTACATTCATCGACTCTCTCTCTTTCTCTCGCTCTCTCTGCACACCGCCTCGATACATTGTGTCCAGCGCACAAAGCGATATCATAATAATTCCATAATTCTCGGGGAAAACGTGAGCTGCTGCGCGTTTGGTACGCACGTACGCACACCGTCGACTCGCTCATCTCCCATATTTTTCGTCGAGTTACCTAACACAGAGAAAGAGAGAGAGAGAGCGCAAACAATGCATCTGATTTCTGCGCGGCCCCGTTAAATTTACGCTGTCAGACGCAGAGGCGCCGTAGTAGTATAAGGCAGCATAGCGGTAGCCGTATAGCAGCAGTGTGATATAACCCGTGAGCGTTACGTGAAAACAAGGGGATGTATTATACGTATATATACGTATATACATGTATATACACACAGATACTCTGCCCCTGAGTCACGAGTGATAAACGCAAACATTGGTTTTTTTCGTAGAGAGAGAGAGAGAGCGAGAGAGAGAGAGAGGGGATATCGGAAGGTTATAATGCTGCTGTTGACGACGATGATGGTGATCGGAATGCGATCGGAAGAGCGCGAAATACGGTTGTTGGGTGCTACCCCGAGTGTGTATAATTGCCAGATGATAAGGCTGCGGGGATTATTTAATCGTAACGTAATGTTCGTAACGAAATTACATACTTACGTGACCATGTTAGATATTCGTTTAATTACGTCGTTTTATTTTGTTATGAGCAAGGTTAATAACTTTGTATATAGATATTAATATTTATGGTCAATATACTAAAGGCACTTCTTTACTTTTTAAGCTCGTAGTTTTTCAACAAATAATATTTATATATATATATATATGGGTGATTCTCAGCAAAAGTGCTCAGTTTTTCATTGAATAATAATGAACATCTGGTGATTTTTAATTTCGTGATATCATATTATAGTTACTTGAGTTTCATTCTTGTAAAAAAATGTATTTTTGAAAAAAAAAATTGAAGATTATACATCATAAAATCTAATAATATATCCACGCAGATTACGGGGCAGAATCGGTGCTCTTTTGCGGAGAATCGCCCATATTAAGAAAAAACCCCTGTATTATACATTATCCATTTACCAATCAACACGAAAAAAAAGAAACCAATCGAAAAATATTATTATACGAAGCGTGCCTGCAAAATCATATAACAACCATTGCTGGCAGTATAACGTTAAAAATCCGAAACCGCCATTAATCCCCGTGTTATACACGCAGCACTCACCGAAAATCCACCCATTAACTTGCGAAACTTTCTCGCTCGCGCGCGCCGCCAACGACAAATCGAGACCGAGATAGAGAGAGAGAGAAATAGAGGAAGAGCAAACGTGCGAACGTGGCCGGAGGCCATGGGAGAGAAAGAGAGAGAGAGAGAGAAGGCGGGTCGTAGTCGACGTGCGGTCGGACGTGTTCCCGAGAGCTCTTCGATCGTCGTCTCAACGTTGCCGTCGCCACCACCGCCGCGGGAAGTTCCGACGGCGCGAAGAGACGACGAGACACACACATATATATATATATATATACATATAAGCCCCGGAGGCTATATATGCCGCTACTGAAATTGCGTTGACTTTAATTATCGGATTTTCGCCCTTTTGTGTCCGGCGAACGCGCGACGGGGTAGTGGAACTTAACTTACTTTTTTTTTTTAGAGCGATTGCTGAGCGATTTGTATATGTGTCTGGATGGGAACTTGATTTTGAAGTGGGGTATGGTTTATGTATTATATTTTGAATTATAATGTAGGTAGTCTCTTTTAAAGTGTGTGTGTGTGTGTGTGTGTGTGTGTGTGTGTGTGTGTGTGTGTATATATATATATATATATCGGTGGCTCCGAGGCATAACGACATAAGTCCACTTTTGGAGTTTCTGAAAAAAATGGGTTTCAATGTTCAAAATTATTTGTAAGATCGGAATAAACGAGATAGGCCGCGATACTGTACTGATCAATTAACACACTTAAAACAAATATTTACACAGTGGTATGATTAGGTTATACGCACTTTCTCCTTCGTGAAAACTATGAAAAAAACTAAGGAAAAAGTATGAAGTTATGTCGTTATGCCGGGAACTTGGACTTATCTAATAGTCCTGTTCTCGTTTATTTTTCGAT